>WYDI02000068.1:0-145510 GCA_009867235.2 Psittacus erithacus
TGCTCCAGTCCCCTGATCATACTCGTGGCCCTCCTCTGGACTTGTTCCAACAGTTCCATGTCCTTTTTATGTTGAGGCCACCAGAACTGCACACAATATTCCAAGTGAGGTCTCACAAGAGCAGAGTACAGGGGCAGGATTGATGATAAGAATAAACTGAGGTCTGGCTAAACTCCTGTCTGCTGGTATCTATTCACTGATTTGAATGGAAGCTGGTTTGGACTCCAGATCCTGTGAATCTTCTACCTGAAAGAATGTTTACTCTATTTTCCTTCTACTCAGCTAGGAGAGGATGCGGGCATGGATGCTTATTTTTCTCTTCTAACTCCCTCTATATAATGCAATAGATCTTTTTTTTCTTTTTCTAACACTCCCCCCACCCCTTCTTAATCTCTTCAGAAACATCTGCATTATTCTTAAGTCTCTATATATATAAAATAAATCTTAAGGTAGTTTTAATTATATTTTAATTTAATTTTAAATGCCACTGCCCTGTACAGTGCAGCCTGTCTATTATGCCAGATTCAAGAGAGTCTTAAGAGGAATCTGTTGGACAAATAGCCTGGGCAAATCTGTTGATTAACCTGGTTATCAGGTTTGTTTAGGAAATAAGGATATGAGTGTCATACCTCCCTTTCGTGTTCCTTTGTGAACCTTCCACAGCAGAAATACATGTCGGGGGACTTCAGTGGCAGTGTCTGTCCCATCCTTCCGCTACTGATGGGTTAACAGGCTCTAATCAACAACTCAGAATGTGCTTATGAAGATGCCTACAGGTAAGCAGTAAGAATTTGAGAACTATGATCAAGGTCAGTTACCTTTTCAGTCTGTTCTGATTTTAGCCACCTCCTCTGTTTTTGGCCGTCATCCTAGGCTCTGCCTCTGCTCAGTGTGCTGCTAATGAGCTGAGAAAGTCACAGTGCTGTGCAGTGTAAGAACTGAAAATAAGTTAATGAGGTCTTGCTGCCTTATCTCAAGTACCCTGAAATGTATCATACTTGTTCTCTGATTAGGGTGAATGTCTTTCCTGTCACTCCTGTGGCTCCTGAAGGACTAACCTTGCAAGACCTGTTGCTTTTCATGGACTGGAAAGATCTGGGGTCCCTACATCCCAGTGAGCAAACATGTAAAGAACTGAAAGGGCATAAATGGAAAATCAAATGCTCTCCTAGAAGAGAAATAAATGAAGTGTAGGAATAACACCTCTAAACAGTAGTTATCTCCATAAACTGAAAATTCTATAAACCTATAATCATGTCTGCCAGTTAGTAATCTTCTAGTTCATGTAGATTCATAGCATATGTTTATTGGCAGTTCTCAAAACAGGCCACCCTGTACTTGCCCAAGTGTTTCACAGTACAGGGGGCATGTTGAAGCCTGTCCATTTTCCTTTGCACTGCAGCCAATTACTGCATTTAATTATTCTTTGCCTACATCTCTGTATATATTTCTCCTCAGCATTCAACCAATTCTTCTAGCAAGAGCCATTGCAAACAACAGGTTGATACCATGCAGTAGAAAATTTGCATTGACATCAATGGTGTTTATTGCTTTTGAGCCTCTGTAGCCCTGAGAGCCCTCTTAAAATGTGCAAGACTTGCCTCTAAGGTACTGGGCGTTCTCAGCTCAAGCTGGAGTCAGTCTGCATATCTTTGCCAACAAATGTGCCTGCATGTAAGAATATTGGGAACCTAAACTTACATTAAAAAAGACTTCTAAAGACTCATCAGAACTCCTTCCTTCTGCATGGCTTCACAGCCAGCTACAGATACTGAAGCAGTGCAGGAGGGCCTATATGAAGTTGTAAAGAGGTTGTGGGAGAGAGGACTTGATGGAGCACCAGAACTTGTGGTGTCCAAGTAGAGGCAAGAGCCAGGGCAGTTACTCAAGAGGCAGTGGAGCTGTGCTAGCCAGCAGGGTGCTAGCCAGCCCTTTTGGTTTATTTTGGTGAAAATCCTTTTCAAATATTCACTTCTCAGGCTACCTCAGGGTATCTTGCTGCAGATTTGAGAATATAGGACTCAGTTCAACTGACCCATTTTTAAGATAAAAAGTAGTAAAAAAAAGGAACTTTTCTACAGTTTTTGTGTGTCTAACATAGCACCCCAAAATGCTTGACCTTGTTTTTATCTGTAAGCCCAATATTATTAAAATCTAGGAATTTTATCCTACAGTTTGTACAATTTTTCACATGCTCTGGTGCTCGGAAGAGTTTTCCATTCTCCTTTATCCACCCAGAATCAGTAAATGTCCAACTTGTCTTCCTGTAGTAATCTGCTTTTTACATAAGGGCAAGATGTGTCCTAGCCAATACAACCTATTGGTGCTCTGCAAAGATGTATTGAGATTGTCACTAGACATTGGGGGACTAGAGCAGCTGACTTCCTTGGGGACCCCAAGCCTGCAGCCTTTGAGCCTTGCTGCCAAATGAGAACCCTAACACAGATCTTCCTTCTTGCTCAAAACCCAGAGAATTAAGCTCATATTTCCTGCTCTGTGATCTCTCTGTATAACAGACTAGTTTTTACATCCTGATCAGAAGGTAAGAATTCAGGAAAATGTCTGTCTCTTATGAAGAGAATGCTTGCAGCTTCTTCCCCATAGCAGCCTGTTGTTATGGCTAGGGACAGCAGGATGGGTTAATCGTGGCCCCATTTCCTGAGGTCTCCTGCAGTCATGATTTGTGAATGCCTGAGAATACCCCTGCTGAATTCTAATTGTTTGTGGCAGTCGGCACATGATTTCAAGTGTTTGGTCACAGCAGTGTTCTTTTTCTGCTCTTTTAATCTTTGATGGATGTTGCCTGGCTTCACTGATGTGGTTCACAACACAGTAGGCAGTGATTTCCTATAAGATGTTTTGTCTCCACTGCAGAGGTGTGGAGTCCCTGTATGATGGCCAGTATTTATTAATGACATCCCAAGGTTCCTAAAGAGAAAGTTCTGCGTAGACCATTAGAACCTAATCTATTCCAAAATGTCAGATGCAGTTAAGCAAGAGCTATCTCAATTGGACTAAGATCTTCCTCATTAGTTCAGACTCTGATTAGAAGACTGATTAAAGTCTGTCTTTGTAAAGGTTCACTCTTTATCTCTGCAGTTATCATTACTATGTAAGACATGATAGAGCTAGCTCAAGGCACACACAAATGCTGGAACTGAAAAGCATTTGTGTGTATGTGTGTGCGTGGTCATTCATGCCCATGCAGGGCACATGCATGCTTGTTAAAATGCCCTTAATTAGTAACATGAAAAATATTGATTTATGAATATGAATAGCATTGAGTTTTATTGCACCTTTCAAACAACTCAGCTGCTGTTATTGGTATGCACTTGTATAAAAGGTCAAATTTTCATATAGTATGTAAAGCTGTAGGATTAAGATTTTAACAGCGATTTGGAAACAAAGTATTTTGTGCAGAATATTTGGTATCTGAGATCATTATGACTAGCCAAATTGCTTCCTGTGATTTAAACATTGCTCTTGCTGTTCACCCTAAGCTATGTGGTTGTGGTAGTGCTGAAATAGTCTAGGCTTCTCCTAATGTTTTACCTACAAATAGCATTAAGCCTTGGCATATGCCTTTGCATTTCTCATGATTGCAATTTCATGTATAAGCTCTTAGAAGACAGGATTGTTGATTGATTATGCGTTTGTACAGTGCTTTACACAATAAGGGTGAGGTCTTTGGATATTTTTGGAGCTTAGGTAATAAGCCGGTGTTATCAAGAAATAAGAACATCCATGAGGCAACCATCAAAGCTTTCAAATGATTTTGCAGGATGTAGTTCCTAAAAATAAAAAAATAAAAATAAAAATAAATGGAGCTTTCCACTTTTATTCTTGAGTATTTTGTAGTTAACTGCTTTGTGCATGAATCATTCTACAAACACCTTGTAGGTGACTGGGAAATAAACCAGAAAAGAAAGACAGCTTTCAAAAATTGTATGCAAGTCAGTGGTCTCAAAAGCGCTGCTTCCAGTCTTGTCACATTAATAATAACTAAACACTGCTGCCAGTTGATGGCTTGGGTATGCATGTAAGAGAAAGAGAGCATAATATCAAGTGGTCATATTGGTCCAGTTACCACTGAACAGATAGATTGTTTAATTATTGACAAACTTCAGCAGGGAGGCCATGCTCTTGAGGACAGTAACCACTCGTATACTGCTTCTGAAGTTAGTTTTAGACCTTGGGGGACCATTTACCCTGTATGTGCCGAAGTCAATCTCAGTCTTGTTCTACATTTAATAACTAATAATAATCTGTTTCATCATGGATTTGATGAATTCTGAAAAACCTTTTGGGCTGATCCTTTTTGGGGTAAGGTTACCAGGGTTGCCAAAGATGGTAGCAGAGCTGCTTCTTGTGAGCTGTCACAGTAACAGCATGTCATAGGATTAAGACAAAGCCAGATCCTTCTACTGCAGAGTTGTCTGCTGACTAACTTCTAATTACCTTTGCCAGATTTATCACAGACCTGCTGTTTGCTGTCAGATCTCCTGCACAAGTGATGCAGTTGTTTGTCAAAGGCTTGCTTTCTCTGTATTTCAGTGGTGGTGACCATTTAGTTAAACCCAAGTTTTCTTGAGTGCCAGCCCAGTGTTTTTATGCCCTGCTCTGTGTGACTTTCAATAAATCAGTTAATTTCAGTTAACATATAGAAGAGGAAGAAAAAATCTCAGTTCTCTACCAGTACAGCCTATACACACACACATATATATGCAGGCACGCAGCTTGCGAATGCTATGAACTGTCTTCCGCTTCCAGAATCTTGAGACTATGTTTACTCTTCTTGAATGAAACAGAATAAATAATAGTGTGGATAGACAGCTGACCAAGTAAAAGAGTGCCCTGGAGGCTGTGACCACAGGTTGTTAATATGCTGTGCCATGGACTTGAGGGAAAATAGTTATGTTGTAATTTATTTCCCAATTTAAAGTTGAATTCCTCCTTCCAGTGCTGTTTTCAGGAAACATCTACTCTGTGTGGAGAGAGGGTTTTTCTACAGAGCACCTGTAGCTGCTGATGACTAGCTGGGCTTGAGAGTGGTTCTGAACATCAGGTCTGGCAGTCTCAGTCTGGTGGTAGGTCTGTCAGCTTCTACTAGTGGCAGGTCTGTCAGCTTCTACTAGTGGCAGACTCTGCAAGGCAGTATCTCTGCTTTTTTCTCCATGCCCTCCTAGACCTACAGGATGCACTTCCAAAATGTGTTTGGAAAGTGTCAACTCACATCTCATTTAAATCTTAAGACCAACCTACTGCAATTTTATGTCCAGAGATGCTTTAACAAGGAAATGTTGACTCTAACAAATCATTGTGAAGCAGATCCTTGCCTCTATCCTACTGCTTTTAACTTAACGCAGGAATAAGAAATTACAGGTCTAGTTAAATTCATCCTATTACATAGTCTCCAGGGTTGGTTAATTCCCAAGGGATACCTTCTGTGTTTGGAAACCCCAGAGTGAAGTGCTATAAAGTCAAGATAGGAGCTGTCTAGTTTCCTTCCCAAATAATAAGAGATTTAGTTAGACATGTTAGGATGCTGCCAAAATCCTGAGCTGCCTTAACTGTTGTGAGACTGCTAAGCAGCAGCAGTTAGTTGTGCTGGGGATAATTAAGTCTCTTAATTCCAGGATCAAGGAACTGCAAAGGTAGCATCAAGTCATATTTGTGCATGACCCTTTCTGTCGTGAGAAATTGGGCACAATTCACTACCAGGCCTGCTGAAGTACTCATAAGCTATATAATCTCCATCAACCCATGTCAGTGCCCTCTGGTCTCTGCCTATGAAGAAGAGTGCGGATGATGAGAAAAGATTTTTGTGGTTGTTATGTCCCATAGGCACCGTTAGCACAGCATAGCCTGGTGTCAAATCTTTGTGTCTCTGCCGTTTAGAGCGGAGACAAAGTCATAGGAAAGCAAAATGAACAACTACTAATAAATGGTTGGTAGAAAATCCAACCTGTGGTTGGTTTTTAAACTGTCTGGTCAGCTCTGACTCGTAAAGCAAAAAGTATTTAAGCAGTTGTCAGAGTATAAAAATATATGGTGCTAGATAAGGATCCTTGCTACCTGATATTCATCTTAACTTACTAATATCCTGTGTCATCAGGAAAGTGGCACAGCATGGGCTTGCTTAATATGAAAATTTACTGTCATAGACATCTGTGAATGTATCACTGGGTGTATATATAACAGATCAAGATGTAGGATGTTGGAAAAAAAATCTTGCCACAGTTTTGGGATGAACTCATTACATCACTGATGGTGGAGCCAAGAATGAGTTAAGCAGTCTTCCCAGACAAATGTCAGTAGCAGCTCTACAATATCTCCCACCATCAGAGATTGCTGGATAAGTCTCATCCTCTTAAAAAGCCTCATTGTGCTTTTTAGCTTTTGTTTTTTGAAGTGGAGTTGCTGCACTGCAGAAAAAAATCATGTCATTGGCATGGGTGTAGCTTATTAGTTTTAATAGCAATGAGTTATGCAGAATACAAAATGCTATTATGTAATTGCTTTGAATATTATACCATTACTTGAGAAATATGGGAGCCAGTATGATTAAGTATCATGTTAGGATGGCTGACACTTTCCAATCTAAGGGGAAAAAAATCCTTGGCTAGTTAGCATGAAAACTTTTTCCACTTCAGTTGAAGTAGAAAAGGTTTGTTCCTTGTCAGAGTTCATAGAAACAAAATCCGCACATGAACTGGTTCTATTGATGCTCATGGCAAAATTCCAGTAGACTTTATGAGAGCCAAAATCTGTCTCCATGCGGGCTTCAAAGAAAGCAACTCTCCATACAGCAATGTGTTTGAGAAATAAGTCCCCCTTTGTGAAGGCACAAACACCATGTTGGCACCATTTAAAACCTCAAGAACAGGTACAAATTTAATAATGACAAATGAACTATAGCTGATAACTTCCAAAGGAAAGATGGGAAGATGATTCTAAAGAATATGTTTGAGTATTAGGTTTATTAGCAGCTTATTAACATCAGTGGATGGCAGCAGTCTTTTTGAGGTTTTGGGGGTGTTAGTGTGGCTCTAGAGGAACAGAGCCAGGGGCCTTGTGTAATCTGTTGGTTCCTACCTGCTATCCTCCATATGCCAAGATGGCTCTTGTCAAGTCTTGGAGGGCGTGCAACTTGAACTGTGGTTTTCTTCTATGCCTGTGGCCCTGCAGGCCCATTCTGCTTCTCTTTTTTTCATGAAGGTTCAGCTAGATTCTCAGAGTACAGAATGAGTGCACCCATTCTTGTAGTGTAGGTTTCTGGAAGAGGCAGACCCAAGCAGTCCTTCATGATGTGCTTTGCATTTGAAGTTTTGCTAAAATGGGAGTAACTTTAATGAGACTTCCAGTTAAAATAATCCCGAGACAGAGATGGAAAAAAGTAGGGTAGACATTGGAGGGGAAAAAGCAAATCAAAACCCTTAATCAGTTTGGAGTTTGTCAATTTGTGGCTTACTAGCTACACAGGAAATTATTCTGTCCTTACATGCTTTCACCATTGTGGCTTTATCTGCTGTCATCGTTGCTGTCATCTATCAAATGAAGTTCTGTTGTCTGTGCCTAAGAATTGCTGTACAGCGCAGCTAGGACCTGAACCATGGTGTTCTCCAATAGACCACCTACAACAGGAAGTTCAGGCTGTGAATTAATCATCAAGATTTTGCCCACTTTTAATCTGGCAACACTCTACGTGACTTCAGTGGGGACTTTAATTGATGGCTTCTCGAATGCAAGAGGGTTTTATGGATTAGGTCTAGGCAAGTCCTGCCCTAGGCAAAGGTAGAGTAAGCATTTGCTTAGGGCAGCAGATGTGTTGGACAGTGACTGTGAGCATGCAGCATACTTTGCCTAAAAGCAAACCCATGTAATGCCGGCCTGCTGCTGCCACCACGGTGCTGGAGTCTTACTTGACAGTGGCAGTTGTGGCTTTTATCCCTCCTTTTATCCAAGTGACAGCAGGATCAGCAAGACTATGTCTACAGAGCTTTTTCTTTCTTCTCTTCCCAGCAATGCTCTTTTCCATTGCATCTCTTCTTCCCACAGCCAGAGCTGCCCTTCAGCCCTGCGATCAGCTTGTTTTGCCTGCAGTGCTGAGGAGCAGGTGGAGCAGCCCTCACCCAGTCTTCTGCATTTGCAGATTTACAAAGGATGACCATTTAGAAGTGCTTCAGGGATACTCCACATTTTTTCCATGAGGCCCAGTGTGTGTGGTGGGGTATAGAATACAGAAATTGGAAAAATATGTGCTTTTAGGGTACTTCCTATAGTTAGGGCACTTCTCAGATCCAGTTAGATCAGCAGGGGCAGTACTGACCACTTAAAACACGAGTGTTATACACACAAGCAGTGTTATGCATAGTAACATAGTAGGGCTAAGAGATGTGACAAAGATGTCTGTTGATAAGGCTGCATGCTAAAGCCATCATATTTACACCTGTATTCAATGTGGGCTGTATCACAGCGGCTCCTCAAGACTGTGGGTCACAGACTGGAGTACTTGTGTTGGTTTGTTGCATCTCATGTATGACCACTATTATTGTGAAACATTTTCTTTTTTTCTTAGTTGTGAAATGAATGGATTTGACGTGTACTAGTACAGGGATCAAATGTCTTAGGAATAAAAGGCAATTGTAGCTTATTATGTTTCTGTTTAAAATGTTTTTCTATTTGCCTTTTCTCTTTGTATAATGGATCTCTTTAGAAAGAAGGGTGTCCCATGAACAGGAACATGGCCCTGGCCTCAGGTGGATCAGGTAGTTGCTACACTTAAGGAGATAATAACTGTGTTACTGTAGCATTCCAATTGGTCCGCAGTTATTTTATGCTGTATTCTCTGTGAATACATAAATCTGGCTCCTCCTAGCTCAAGAAATTTTACTGTTCTTCACACAAGCCCTTAAGTCAGCAGCAGCAGAGAGGAGATTAGTTTCACAATGAAAAGAGTTGCTGTAAAATGTAAAATGTGGGGACTCTAAAAAACCCGGGGTTTCCCTCAGAATTTCTAGCATGCTTTGCTGTAGGAGAGGCAACAACAGACACGTCTCAAGCAAATTATGCTATCTTAGCTGAGCAAGTCCATCTCAGCCTGAGATGCATCCCCATGCACACAGAGGTTAGGGGAATGTCTGCCCTAGAAAGGGTGTAAATAAAATAGAGGCTTTGAGACTGTTTTCTATTAGTGTGCCTTGAATGAGGTGAGTGAGAAGGACCCTGATAGATCAGTTGTCCTCAGCCACTTGGGAGAAAACTGTAATAGAAGCATACAGTATTTCTCTAGGGAAACTCTGTTTTCTTGAATGCAGCTAATAAAGAAGTGGTTTCCAAATGATCCTTGTAATTGAGATGTTCATAAACTTTCTTTGATATAAAGTTAGGGTGTCATATTCTGTATCTCAGTGACCGAAAGTTACATTTTTAGAATAACTGTTCCTATAGCAATGCGTAACAGGGTGAACCATCATGATTCTTATGGGATGTACAGCAGAGATTCAAAATCCACCTCAAGGCAGGATGAAAAATACACAAAGCTGATGCTTTCTTCCTGGCCTTTCTGACTCCAGTGGAACTGCAGTGCCGAACCTGGGAGGGAAGTTTTGATCTGCATCCTGCAGGCTTCAGTTTTTCTCTGTAGCTGAATCAAAATAAGATCAGGTTAGGGCCACTGTGCAGAGTGCTGCTGTTGTGAACTCACAGGAAAAAGCTCTGTCTTTGACTGTGGCTCTAATGTATTCACTTCTCATCACAAAGCTGCAGTGCGTTGTATAAATGAGTCTGTTCTTTTCGCAGCTGCGAAACTCTGGTGGAATGTGCTATTCAAACAAAATATTATTTTAAATCAGTATAACAGATGTGGCTTAAAAAAGCCATACACAAATCCTAGAACTAGCAGGTTTCCCAGTTCATCTGACATTGAACAACACAGATACAGTGATTTTTCCCTTCAGAATTTCATTCTTTTTAGTGTGTTTTGGCTTCCCAAACAATAATGTTAAGATGCTCCAGTTTTAGCTACAGCAGACATGTATCTTTCTTATAATGTTAGACCATTCATTATCACATTTTTATTTTCATTGCAAAGAAGATACTGTAAAATAGTTGTCATTAAAAGGGTTATTTCAACATTAGTTAACATTCTGAAATGGAAAATACTTAATCCCTGAGAGCTTCCTAGGTAACTGCAAAGGAAGGTAAGAGTCTCAGCCTCTCAGTTGTGTTCCCAGCTCTTGTGATGGAGTTTCTGTTCTTTAACCCCCATGCCAGCCCTGGGATGGCAGGACCTATTCAGATATTTATTTCCTTCAGTGCTCAGTTGTGCATTTCTTCACCCTTTTCATACTTCATTCAAAGGAACAAGTGTCTCTTTAATTTTCTCACTAAGCTACTCAACTTGGTTTGGGAATTTTTAGTAGGAACAAGAGAGGCAAGGAGCTGTTCAGTGCAAACATGCTCTGCTTTCAAAGCGGGATGTGAACACACTGTGAGCATTTCTGCCTGGCCTTCAAACTACGATAGTCTGTCAGCTGCGTTTCAGCATCATCTTGTGGAAGTGCCCCCTGCTGCCATGTACAAAGACTTACAACATACTACAACGCTACAAGTTTTAACTTTTATTTTATACAGTGTCTTTCATTCTACATGTGCTCAAAGTGCTTTACAATATACAAACAGCAATAGAAAATGTACAAAACAAATATGTCTTCAAACACAGAAGCTGCTTTCTTCAGTTGGCAAAAATGACACTTTCCGCAACAGAATAGCAGTAGAAATGAGCCTGTACTGGCAGAACCATTCTAAATTCTCCCCAGCTTAGGATAAATTTCATCCGAGCATGATTGCTCTTCATGACTTTATAATGAATTGAACCAAACATAAATTAAGAAAACAGAGATTTAGGTGACAATACCAATCTAAATTTACTTCCAAAGCCTGTCACTGTTTCTCTGCTTTGCATTTCTTTAGCAATTCTTCTCCAACACTGTGCCACGTAGTTATTAAGCACTGCTTAATTATATTTCATTAATGCTGTGAAAAGGGGCTGTAATAGCAATTGCTTTTAATGATTGTCAGTTTTAGAAGTGAGTACTGTTAGTTTGTATCTTAAAAGGACATGTATTTTACAACTAAAAATCCAGCATTTGTGCTGCATCATATCTGTTTTAAATGCTACTAAAACAAATGTGTGTAAATTCAGAATAATGTATAATTGAAATAATAAATCTGTAAGTATGGAACAGCTATGGAAACATGCAGTTTCAGTGAGTATTAGAGTATATCTCATTGAGACAGTGATTGTAATGAGAGGTTTGCTTGGGAAAAAAATAGCAAGGTAACTCAAAGTAGGACCAGATGCTGACCTGAGTGTAGGTGGGCCTGAGAGCAAAGGAGGAAACAATTTGAGCAAGGGAAACAAGAGTAGGGTCTGAGGAAGGAAATGAGGAAGGAAATCTATTGCCAGTGCCAAGGGGAGGAAGAGGACATAAGGAGTGTTGGGGAGGCTGGACATGGAGGAAAAGGAAGGACTGAGGAATGAGTGGGGACAAAACTGAAGAGGACATGAGTTGCAGGGGAGTGTGAGGATGGACTTGCAGAGATTTGTCAGAGGGCTCTGGACATGGTACAGAGCCTGAGGATTGAGCACAGGGACTCCATGGCATATCTGGGGACAGAGTCCAGTTGTCAGGGCAACATTCTGCTCCCTCAGTTCAGGAAGCTCTCATTTCTTTTCCCACTCTCTTCTGTATCACTAGCTGTGCATCTTCTGCTTGCTGCAACAAATGGTGTCTCAGTGTCCTACAGGCTACTTTCACTTTTATCCTGGAGCAGGTGTAATCTTTGCACTGAGGCTTTGAGGCTTGGATCCTTGGTGTGGGGAGAACATGGAATTATGTCAACTGAGAGTTATATCTTGATGCATATGGAAAGGAGGGAAATACATTTTGGAAATGCAGTAATTACATCTTGCACTTCATATTTCTTGAAGGCTCCAGTTTGTAAATTCAATTAAGTTCCTCAAACAAAGTAGCATGAGTGTGAGTGTGTGTAAGGAATACATATGCCTGGGGGTGATTGTCTTTGGCAAGGAGCCGAGCAGCACATTGCAGGAGGGGGACAGCAATAGCCAATGTTAAGTATTACTCTCCAGGATGGTTAACTTCAGTACATCTGCAGGTATTTGTAGTGCAGAGACTGGATTATTAGCCTGTGTAACAATGCCATCTTGTACTTCAGTTCTGTTTGTTCTTGCAAACTGAGCAGGACCACATCTGCGAAGGATCTTTGACAGGAGTTCTGCAGAGGTCACTGGCATGCCATGGATTCATGTTTGTTCAGTAAGTGACACTTTCATCCTGATGTCCCACTAAGCTAGCACACCAGAATGTCTTTGCCACTGTGCAGTATCTAGCTGTATGTATGTTTTAGGCTCCAAATACAAAGTGCAGACACTGACTGGTTTTGATTGTTAAGAGATTTTGTATGGAGCTGGTTAGAAAACTGGGCTGTTAGCCCTCATGCATTGCCAAAGTTGTGTTTAGATAACTCTGCACTGCCTGTAGAAATCTCTTCCAGTTCTTCATTTATTCGTTACTAACCTAAGCTGAGCTCCAGTGTTGTTTTTCCCTGTTTACGGGGGTTATGGAAGAATTTTTGTAAAGAGGCAAGTGTCTTGCCAGAGACGGAGGCTCTGCAGTGGGAACAACTGCAATAAGCCTGGCTTGCGTATCTTCAGATTAAACCCAGAAGTTAAATTATAAGCAGACAGGCAGCCCCTCTTCACAGCAACACAGCAGGCCCCTGGACCCTCAAGTAAATCACTGTAGAATCTAGGGAGACAGAAGGGCTCTGTATGAGTGTGTGGTACCTTTTTCAGCACTGTAGTTTGCTCTGTGTGTGTGTTCTGCCAGTCCTCAGTTATGCAATACAGCCATGGAATAGCTGTTATCTAGGAATCCAAGAGGCTCTGGGAGGGAAGAATGGTGTCATCTTGACAGTGAGATGCTGTGTCTGTTTGGATGGTCAGCGGGCACTCAGGAACCCATTTCTCCATCATCAGCAAGGTGGGTGGGAATTGGCACAGGAGCTTGTGTGAAAATTTTAAATCAGCTTTGCACTATACCCACTCTTGCCAATCCCCTAGAATAAATTTGAGGGGCCCAAAGTTTATTGTCCCTTATGTTCAGATTGTTAGGACTCACACTGGGACTTTATGGCCACTTAAGCATTATAATGGTATTGCCATGTCCTTTCCCCAGGCCTTCTGCACTGTGGGAAAGGTATAAAAGGCAGGAGTATGCTGAACCCCAACTCGTAGCTCAATAGATGGCTGGCATTACCACAGGATATAAAAAGGCTGAAATGGAGAGTGACAGGGGGAGTTTTGTTTAACATTGCTGGCAACGTGTTACTTGCTCAACATTGTTACAAACTCCGTGGAATCAAAGCACAGTGCCGGCTAGGCAGGAATGGAGGGGCTTTCACTCAGGCCATGGAGTAGGAATGGCTTTTTGTACTTAGGAACCTGTGCTGGGTTTGAACCGGAAGCCCAAAGGTGAAAATGTTTGGGACTAGTCATTGTCCTGTAAGAATTACCCAGGCTTCCACATGTGATTCCACAGCTTCAAAATGGAGTAGGCAGGCTCTTGTGTTCAAAAAAAGTTTTGGTTGCAGCCTCTTGTTAGTTTAATTTTAGTTCTTATGAATTGACATATGGCAGGCATGATTTTTAATTAGAGCTTTAGCTGCCTTTTACTGGTAGGGTTGCAGAGCACTGTGGAATTTACATTAGTTAAAAAATGCTCTGTCGGTGGAGTACCAGGCTGTTTAGTAATCAGAGTGGAAAGTTAACTTTGAAACAAATTGGCAAGTGATCAGATAAAATTCAAATCGGTAACATTTGTGTTGGAAACCAGCTCAGATCTGGGGAAAATGGAATCTAAGCTATTCTGTTCCTCTTGCCGAGGAACTGACCAATGAACACATTGTGCACATCAAACTTCATGTGTAACACCCCCTAAAAACAAGCTCAGTACTTTTATAGGGTTATCTGAGCACTTATCTGATTCCTTTTCACATTAGTGTAAAACTGTTACTTTGAAGAGAAGTTTCCTTACATACTTTACAAAACAAACAAGCCTCCTTTGTCAGTCAAAAACTAAAGGTCAAAAGTTCCCTCCCAGTTTGTTTTTCTTTTGGATCAACAGGGTGTAATAGAGAGATATTGGGAGATATTTTGCTCCTCTGTGTTTGTATCAGATTCCCATCTTCCCTGTTCATGTGTAAACTCTTTTGAGTACTGAAAGAGTTAATGGTGTGTTCAGGCCTCAACCAGCAAATGCATTTAAAGCTCAGTCCAGCACTCACATGGTTTGTATTCTTGCTCTGCTGGAGTGGTGTGTTCGTGGCATCTGGTTCCCTGGCAACAGCTTTCATTGGCTCAATCAAAGCCTTTTCTTCTTAAGAAAGCTCCCACTGTGACACCCTACCACCACCACTAATCACCATCTTAACTGAGTGTTTAAGATGCAGCTGGTATGAAAAATAGCGCTTGTGCATGTGAGAAGATTAAGAGGCTACCTTGCATAGTACACCTGCCCTGAAGAGTGCTCTCACTCGATGGTGTTGGGCACACTGGGGGCTGTCTGCTTTCCTACTAGAAGAGATGAGGCATTGGTATACGAAGAGCCTGCTTAGAAATAATCTTTTGTTAGGCAGAAATCCATAAACCTTTGTGTCTTGTGAATAGTCATTTCCTCTTTGCAGCTGAGATGGCATTTGGGCCTCTGTGCTATTGACAAGGGGCAGAAGTGGGATGTAGGGGGTGTACAATAAAATCCATATTGTTGAAGCTGTCTCCCCTGACAAGGAGGAAGCAGGAAGAAGTCTCCCAACATGTGAACAGGAGAACAATGGGAGCAAAGAATTCACATTAAGCCTCCTCAAGGGTTACATATGTTGGGATTTCTGGAGGTTGAGAGTTTGCATAAAAGTTGAGAAAGCCTCTAGCAATCATGTCTGCCTGCATCTAGCAGAATTTGGGGTACAGATCAGTAAGCTTGGGCATTAGCATACCCTGCATCGTGCTTCTGCTGTTAGAAATGTTATCCTTTTGAATTACTGAAGCCCTCATTAATTCAGTAGCTGACAGAAATTCTTCCCTTATTTTGCTAGGTTTGGAGATTATCTTAGAGGATGCTCTGTAGCTATCAGAGAGACTCTTGCACTCCACAGGAATGATGCAGCTAGAGCAGAGACATAGGTGAGCGTAAGCACAATGAGAGACAGTGTGTGTGTGCATTGTAATCTCTGTGCTACGCTGGTACTTGTTTGCCAGGCAAAGCATACAGGCCAGACAACCCCCTCCTTTGCTTATCTCTGTGCTGTTAGGCAGGAGAGGGAACATGGATTTAAGAATGTGGGCTGGAGAGTATGTAACATCTTCAGCAGCATGGCTGTAGTCATGAAATACCCTGCCAGAGACTGACTTTGGTTAGGTTTTAAGGTAAACTGTAGTCCCCTCATAGAGCTCTTCCCTGAGCTATCCCTTGTTTTAAAACAGTAAGTGAATGTATCGTTTTGAAGCTGGGAAGAGGGGAGAAGGAAACCTTGTCTTGTGAGACACTATGCTGTATTTGGCATAGATACTGAGGCAATATGTGCCTGAGAAAGAAGACAGGGAGGACGGTCTTGTGGTTAAGCTACTATATTGAGGCTTGGAATTTGGGTGTAGCCTCCACCTCTGTGTGGCCTTGGGAAGGTTTGGATATAGGCAAAATAGGCAATTATCAAGGGCAGCCAAACCAGAAGTGAAGCTGTGGTGACTCCTTTGGCTGTGGCAGAGCCCAGGGAAGCTGCCTTGGTAGCTGCTGCTGCCAGGGCAGAGCAGAGTAAGCAGGGTAGAGCCTAGCTGCCATTGATCCCTTGTCTTTTCAGGGCAGCTGGAGCAGCAAGTGCAACTTAGCAAGGCTCAGGACCCAGCTCTTGTTCTCTGCCCTGACCTTTCCTTGAGGCTGAAATGTCCTGACATAACTCAGTGGTGTAAGTGCAGAGCTACAGTGATGTGAATCAAAAGGGTGATGCACCTAAACCCATAGTCAGTCTCTTAACACTGGCTAATAGAAGATGCCAAGGAGGAGCAATAGGAAAGGGGCAAACCTGGGGTGAATCTTCTCCAAAATTCACTCTGTACCTCTAACAACTAGTTCGGTGAGTTCCTGAGCCTGCATTGGGTCTTTGTATTAAAAGACTTCCTGAGATTGTTTTCTGTGATTGTTTCTAGGTGCTTTGTGAGCTCAGCATTAGCCTGGCACTAGCCCTTTTTGCTAGGGCAGCAAAACTAAGTTTTGCCCAAACAGAGGAGAAGCCCAGCTTCTTAACTTCCAAGCGTCTAATTCACCGTCTCAGGCCAGCTGCAGAAACTTTGTTTGGGCTGCAGCATTTGCTGCCTGCATCAACACTGCTGCAACCCTAAGCATCCTGGTTCTCCCAGATACCACAGGAATACAGGCAAGGGAGTGGAATGTAGTGACATCGTACAGGCACAGCTATGAGACCAGTAGGGTACAATAGCTGCAGAACTTGCCAAGTGGGAATAAGTCTTCTTTCATTCAGAAGGCTTTTACAAAAATAAATCCTTAATACATGAGAGATGCTTAGTAGCTGCATGGCTAAAAGCCACTCTGAAAAGCCTATGCATATTTTTAAAACATAAAGCATATTTTAAATGAAGAAATTCAAAAGCTGAAATTAGAAATGACAGCAACAAAGAATGGCATTCTGAATGTGGTAGGTCTGTTTTCTTCAGTCACTAGTAACTGTTCATTAAATTTATTTAAACTTACTAATACCCATTCAGAAAAAAAGGAGACCATGGCAGGTACCAGAACTATAAAACCAACCTGTTTTCAACATTAAATATCTGATTTGGTAAATTTGCTTTGGAGGCTGGGGGGTGGGGTGGGTGTTGTTGCTTACCCCACTCCTGGAATGTTTCAAAAGACCAGAGAAGTACATGTGCATGCATGTGTGTGGGGAGCTACACTTTTTCTGCTGCACTGCAATCTTGACCTTTGGACTGATTGATGAGCCTTGAAGCAGGCAATGAAAATGTGACTTTAGCAGGGAGATTGGAAGATGTCACTGCTCCAGTGAATCTCATATCTGCTTTGGTTTAATTATGATTTTGGAAAACATTCTTTATTTGCCTGCTGCTTTGCCATGAACTGTGGAACAATGGAATTCTGGAAATAATCTGTAGACGTACAGGGACAGGGAACTTCCACTGCTTAAGGGCTTTCACAAGCTTCACTGGCCATGCAGATGGATAGATGAAAATACATAAACTTGGCAAAGCGCAGAAGGAATGAGACCCATATGCTGTATCAGTCCTCTCCTTCGTGTAACCGGGCAGGTACCTCTGTGAAAAAATCTGAGGTCTTTCTTTCACTTGGCAAGACATTCATTTAAATAAGATAAAAGGTTCTTGATTTGCAGGTCAAAGGTATTCAAGTGTACAGAACACACTTCTGCTACACAGACGATGGCTGAAAGGTGGAGATTATTTTGTTCCTTAATTAGTTGAGTAAAAGGACTTTTAATGTAGAGTCTGTGTTATTATTTAACTTGCTACTTTTTAGATTACCAAAGAGCTTTCAAAAAGCCAGTGTAACCTTTACTCTGCCCCTTCTAATCATTGTCTTTACATATGTGCCTCTGATCATGTGGTCACTGTGTCTAGTGGATCAGCAGCACGACTTCTTTCCAGAGAAGGATCAGAGGGTAAGCGTAAGGCACACACAGAACTGCAAATCTTTGAGAAAAGATGTAAATGCTGGCCCTCTGCACAGGACTGAATTTCATCCCAAGTAAACCTAGAGCAGGGTCATATAATATATCAGTCTCGAGTCACAGTAGTAGATTTATGTTATGTCAGTGAATGGGGCTATGTCTCTGGCACTGCTGCCTAACCTCTAGCAGAAGTTCTGTGGTGTGAATAAAGGCCAGAGGCCTGTTGTAAAAATGATGATTTAGGTGGTTGATTGGGACTCCAGAGATCTGGTTGCTTTTCCTGCCTCTTTTTGACTTTTCTTTAGAAAGTAACTCAATCTTACTCTCTAAATTAGGGATAATATTTCCTCACCTCACAGGGACGTTTTGGGAATAGATGTGTTAACTAGTGCAAAGCTTTCGGGGCTCTGGAGCTGAACAGCAAAGAAAAACCAGCACAGAATGGAAAGTATCATTGTTCATGCAGAGTTGCGACAGTTTGTAGTAGATGAAGCTGGCGCCCCACGCTGAAGAGCTGAGATTAAAAAGAATATTGAAGAGCTGCTTTGTATGCAGAGCACTGTCGGTCCTGTGCCTGGAGTGAAGCAGGGGCTCTTGCCAAAAAAATGAATGTGGGAGCAGTACCTGGTCAGAGACTGAAACTATATTATACCACACAACCCGGAGGCTGAAGGAAGGTTACATTAGGCAAACTTTGCTTTGCTGCTCCATGATATGTGAGAGCTTTGCTTTTCAGCCTTTGATTGTTTTGTTTTAAACAACATAGTTTTTAGCATAGAACTGATGATATAGATCTCACAGTGCACCTGGAGCTTTACAGGAAAGTGTGCAGATAAGGTCTCAGCCCCTTAGATCTTACAGACTGGGCCCTTTTTCTTTTCTCATGGACCTCGTTAGATTAAGTAACGTAAGGAATTCTGGTCTTACAGCAGTGACCCATAATTCAGCATTGGGTTAGGCATAAATCTGTAATATGCTTCCATGGAGTTTCAAACTGAAGAAATGCCTTTTATGTTTGTTTGTTTTGCATGGTTTTTTTGGGGTTTGGGAAGTTTTTTGGCTTCTTTGCATGCCTCAGTCCTGTATCACCTTTTTCCCAGCAGGAATTCTATGACCTTTTCACTGACTGGCACCTAACAAATTACTGGTCAGCAGAAACAGGAGTAACCAGCCAGGCTTTTGAAACTGTTAATATGTGTCTTTGTAGGCTCAGTGACATTTCTATGCCGCATCCTGATAATAAAGCAAAATCAATTTCCTCCCTGTCCTTGGGCAAGGGTTGGTGAATTAAATTTAGTGATAGAAAAAATGGTTTGATTTTTTTAAGAAAGGTTTTCTATTATCTAAAACCTCTTCCCTTTTAGACAGTTTGGGTCTCTGATTTTTTCTTTTCTTTTAAAAACATTTTCTTTCCTGAATATCCAGCCTGCTGGAAAGAAAACAGATTTCAGTCCCACCAACATTATTTATGAGCACATCATCAGCTTCACATAGGAATACTTAATAAGCCCACCAGCACTCGAGAGTAGCTAGATCCTGCCTCAGCGCTCAGTGGTATACAGACAAGGCAGGAGAAACGATAGGGCTGAAGCAGGATAGATCACAGATGGGAGGCTGCAGTGGGGAATGGATTCAGTGCCCTCTGGAATTGGACATCGTGCTGGAACTTTTCCACTCAGCATTTTAGCAAGCAGCAGGAATTGATGCTTTCACACTAGGAATCAATTAAAGAAACACAAATTATTGCCATTTGAATAAACAATGATTTCTTTTTCACCCTCACAGGAGCTTGTTACGATGAACTAAAAGCCAGCACTAATTAAATGATCTGATAGCACAAATCATATCAGAAATGTTTCATCTAGTTTAATTAATTCTTGACAGAAATCACTGTTACTCTTAGCATATGCCGAATTATATTTTAAATTATTTTTTTAAGCAGTTTCCATTTATATCTCTTTCTAGTCCTGCTGGGATTCTCACTCTCTGCAGATAAAGTGGGAGTGTTTACAGAAGCTCTTACTGCCAGAGAGAGTTTTAACCCTGGAGACAGACAGTATGGCAAATACCTTGTAGATCAAGAGAAGGGACATTTACACCTGAATCTAAGAGGATTTTTTTTAACTGCATGAGAAGACAAATAAGAAATATGTTCTTCCCTCCATCCTGGTTAACTCTTAATTTGCTGTGACAAAAGCTCTGATGAAAATGCAGTGGTTATCACTAGGAAGGACAGCTCTAGAACTCAACACTGTGCAGTCTTCACTAGCCTTTTTTCTCTCATACATGAAATGCGGACAGGTTATGTCAGTTATTGCTAGCCAGCTCTACCGCAGGGCATTTCTTGGCCAAGCGGAACAGACCTTAGCCTAATTTCCTGAGCCAGTTGACTGAGTTTTGCACCCAGAACTTGGGATTGCGTGTAAGGTCTGCAGCTCATCCCTGAGTCAGGAAAGTATTTCTAAGGGGCATGAGGATGCTGTTGTCAGCTTGCTGTAGGACAGCTGCATTTTGGCTCTTTGATTATGATAATGGAAAGTTTCTCCCCCTTATGAGATAATCTGAGAAAGCCCAAACTGTAGGAATGTGCCTGTTTTCAGAGACTGGATTCTGAGCCTCAGGGACTGGAGGAGGTTTGGATTCAAAACTCACCTCTTGATCTCATACTAGTGTACCATGACACAGTAGTACATACTGTGTCCATACGAAGGTAGGAACAGCCATAAATACAGTGTTTAGCTTTGTAGTCTTCAATGTCTATGTTTCTCTCTCACTTGAGACTGCATTCATTACTTAGCCAAAAATCCAAATCAGGGGGTTGTAAGTGATCACAGAACAAGCCCTCACATGCTACAGATGTGTTGTAATTGCAATACTAGGGTTTGCCTTTCAGTTGTAGTCACAGGACAGTGCTATGCAGACTGTCTACAGATATTCTTACCAACAGGAGGACAGAGGCTTGCTGTAGGGACTGCTACTTTGGAAATGAAGACCAGAAAAATAAGAGAATAGCATTATTTTCCATCTGACTTTGCTGGGGACAAGTGACAGGCTTTAAAGTTTAAAATAGCACTATTAAAGCAGTATAAAAATGTACATATTCAAGACATGTCAGTAAGATGGGACATTGTCACAGAATAATGGGTGCTACCTACTCAGCATTCAAAGTAAGACAAAAAAGAGGGAGATGCTAATGTGATTCTCAGTTTCCTAGGGAGCAGAGAATGAGAAATAAATGGAGAAGAGGGACAGCACAACACTTCTGAGTATACACCCCTGCCATGGTATAGAGTGTTTGAGCAGGGTTCTCTATGGCCGCACATTTCAGGGCACTGTTTGTGCTACAGCAGAGATTGCACTCTCTCCTCTCCTACCCCTGCCTTAACTGACACAGCAGCAAAGTTGTCTGTTAGTATCTTACACCTTTCCATCTTGGCAAATGTGGTAAGCCACAAACCTTTTCAAAAGCAAGGCCTGAATAACCCTTCCCATGCCCTCACCAGGGTGGATTGTGCAGGTCAGCCGTGGGAGCTGTTCTGCTCCAGCTGGAGAAGCTGGAGTACTTGGCTGCTTTGTGGCTGTGATACAAGAAAACTGCTGGGCATGAGAAAGGCTTTGTCCTTCTGGAAGACAGCTTGCCTCTTTCCCTGCCTCCTCTGTTCATGTGGGTGCTTCAGTATCAGTAGTGTGGCTCCTTTTGGTGTTGACTTTGTGAATTGTGATAATAGCAGCACCTAGAGCTCTTCCTCCCCAGGGCATTACCAGAAATGCACAGTGGTGCTGGCAGGATGGTGAGTGGGCTCAGTGCTGGAGGCTGGAGTGATGTCCTGCAGTGTTCTGAAAGGACAAGGGTTGTAAAGTGACTGTGTGTTGGTTCTGAGGAAGAGACCAGCTGTCTTTTGGACGAAGTGGGTGTCCACCACTGCCCCCAGTCCCTGGCAGCCTCCCCACAGACCAGTTTCCCTTGCAAAGAGAAGGCTTCAGACTGTTCTGTGGTCATATGCTGTATTCCCCAAACGTTTGCACTCTGCCTTTGAGATAGCACAGGCTCAGTGTGTTATGTGTGTTATGGCCATATTGGGGCATTGCTCAAACAGCACAGTTAAGGTTGTGTTTGCTCATACCTTAACTCTTTGTTTACTTGTTTCCAGGGGAATAGCTAGGGCTGACATTCTAGAAAGGCACTTCATGCTCCCAGCAACCTTCATGAATTTCTTTGTCAGCAAAATTAGTACTTTTGAAAGTTTATGGGAGGAATATATGTGATCACATTGATCACAGCAGTTTACAGTCAGCATAGACGGGAGATGCTACTGCAGCTATGTATGACTAAGTGCTACTTTGCAGCCTGAGCACTTCACAACATTTACTGGGTGACAGAGGCAGTACTTTGATATGTAAGTACTGCTAATAAGGCAGTGTGAGGGATCTCAGAGTAACACCTGCCTGGACTGGGGCAAGCAGTCATGCATTCACCTTGCACAGGCCCTAGGATGGCTGGCTTGTGGCCAGCCCAGCCTGCAAGCCATCCCATGGCATTAGCCAGCAGGCAGGCACAGTTAGCATGAGCGCTGGGCTGAGCAGGCCTTTGCACTGGAGTTGTTTTCCTTCTGGCCAGACCAAAACCCAAGAAACGCAAATGTATGTGTAGCTGTGGCTATGCCCATATGCCTCTTCTGTCTTGGTCTCAGTTATTTTTATTGCTCCTTTCTTTTTCTTCTCTCCACAAACACTTTTCCCTATATGCCATTTCTAATCTTATTAGGCAAAACATTCTATCTGCTGCTTTATTTCCTTCATTACCAGGTCTACATGGTGCAGGTGAGGTAGGTTAGACTTTCTCAGTGATATGAGGCAAGCTGTAGCCCAAACTGACTTTTGTATCTCTCTTAAACTGCCCATGATTCCAAAAGCTCAGCTTCCTGCCTTCACCTGTCAGTCTTACCCTTGGTCCATCCCTTAATCTGCCCCTTAATTTCAGCTGAACCTTATAAGGTTGATTAATGTTTTTCACTCTTTTTGGGTGTGTTTCAAATTCAAACTTAGAGTTGCTTCATTTAAGAAGCATTTAAACAAAACATTCAGACTTTTCCGGTTTTGTTTTTTTCTTCAATTGAAGCAGTTCAGAGTAAACTGGAAAATTATTCTGCTTAATTCAAATTCATATTTTGGAGGTGTGGGGGAAGTAGTGGGCCTCCTCCTTGCTCTGCTGCCTAATTATTTAATCACTTCAATAGTGACCAATTAATGAAATACCCAGCCGGTTACTTCTGGGGGCGGGGGTTGGTTTTTTCATTCCAGATAAATATTTTCCTTTTATGAACAAGCTAGTTTCCTCAGTGTCTGGTTTTCATTTTTAGGGAATAGTCAGCCAACTAACAATCCAACTGGCCAGCACTGATCCCACTCAGCTGGAGACACTTTGCAGTATGTGCTATCACACAGACCCCACATGGCAACACTTTGTACAACAACCAAAAAAAGACAGGCAGAAGAGGGCATGTGACACTAAATCCCATCATCTGAAGAGCCCACAGAGACTCTTCAGAGATGGGAACATTCCTTACGCATGTTACACAAAAGCCCAAAAGGTGATGAGTGACACTTCCCACTTTCATTTCTTTGGGAAGATTTGGTGTCATCACACGTCTCTACTTCGCCACTAGTGTTTGACTGTTTTCTGACAGAAAGTAAAGGGCCAGCTCACTCTTTACCATTCTCTGCCTCTTAATGATCAATTATTTTTAATTGGAACCTCTTGCATTGTGCCAAATCTTGAGAGGCCCCCGTCAAGTTCAGGGCTCCAGCAATATGGGAACAGTACCACCACATACATGAGGATAATAGAGACATTTTTTTGTCGCAGAAAAGCATGATCCTATTTAGAGAAGGGCAGAAAAAGAAATGGAGGTAAGGATGACTGGGAGGATTTGCAGACCATGGGCAAGTTTGGGAACAGTATGACAGTCTCCTGACCCCTAGTCAGCCCTATCTGAGTCAGAGCCCTCTCTGCTGACACACACTGTTTCTCACTTACTAATAAAAATGCCATTGTCTGTGAAGAATTACATTTAAGGACAAATAAAATAGGCTGGTATTGCTACAAAGAACTTCACCAGCTAAATAAGATGCAGCCAGGGGTGATGCTGAGGGGTGGAGCTTGTGAAGATAACGGTTATCATGACACAGTCCTTCACAGGCTTGTTTCTATGTATGTAACTCCTTTAATGTCTGTGTTCAAAAAATGTATTAAGTTTGAGGGCAGTGGTGACATGCTGACCAGAGGACATGTTGTTAATAAAGTTAGTTTTAATGAAATGGAGGAGGCATTCAAGTGAAATTACTGTGTCTCTTGAGATTGTTTTCTGAGAAACATTTAGTTTCAGATCTCGTGCTTAGAGGTTTCTATTAAGATTTGATTCAGAATTCTGTGCTGTAAGATCTTTACTTGAGGAAAACATGAGACATGGAGTTAAAGTGTTAGCACTGTTAGTTGATGTCGACTCGTTAGTCAAATGGCAAAAGCCTGAAGGAATCTCAAAGGCAGAGAGATCCCTGTCTATGGGCAGTGATACAAAGCTCTGTGCCTTCACAACATAGCAAAACTATTCACCAATTAATTAATCTTTGCAGACAAGGGATTTCTTACCAGAAAAGACAGTTTCTGTCTTACAGCAACTGTAAAGTACAATCTTTGGCATCTTGTAACACGCAGATCCAGGGCTTCGGTTTAGCCTACCATAAAAGCAGAATGTTACTGTGGGATTTGGCCTGGGCTCTGGAAACCCAGCCCACCTCTTATCCATGCCTTAGAAGAGGAATACGGTTCAGGCATAGGCACTGTTTAGCCCCTGGGGACATGGGTGCAGTTCGGTCTCTTCCCATGGTTGCTATGAGCTGCTCTAGAGAGGCCAGATCTTTGCCTTCATCTACTTTGTGCCTAAATTCTTTAGCTGTCATGAGAGTTGTTTCTGCAAATCCAATAGCTGATTTACTAACTTCAGCGAGCAGAATGTGTAAAGAAAAACAGTGTGAGTAAATTCTCTCTCTAGAAGGGCTTTCTATCCACTCACATAATCCCGCTCTCTCCGTTCCAGCCTGGTATGCATAGTTGTGTAAGGGTGTCAAATGACATCCCTTTTACTGGCTGTTGGCCCTAATGGAATGCTGCTTTGCACATCTCATAAAGGAAGGACGGGAAATGCTGCCTGAAACTTTTACATTTTGACCTTA
This sequence comes from Psittacus erithacus, assembly GCA_009867235.2. Lineage (NCBI taxonomy): Eukaryota > Metazoa > Chordata > Aves > Psittaciformes > Psittacidae > Psittacus > Psittacus erithacus. The sequence goes on from WYDI02000068.1 coordinate 25,030, forward strand.
ATTAAAGGTAAAATAAGATAACCTAAAAATTGAGAGGCAGGAGCATTGCAAATAAGAAATGCTATTTTCATCATGGATTAAATAAAAAAAGATTCCATCTTTACATTTCTTTTTTGACCCTTTTTAAAGACTGACTTTTGCTTTAGATAATCAAAGCTGGCTTTAAACTAGCACACACAAAAAAATCTTTTCTTTAAAAATAGCCCTATAGATACATATACATATCACAGCCTTTCATTCCTTTTATAGACGGTTTCATTTTCTGTGGGAATGTGAAAATTCTGAGCGATCCAGAGCTCGTGCAGGCACCACAACAAACACTGGGAACAGGGTCCAGGCACATTACTGCCATTAACACCAGTGTTTAATTAGCAGAGAGTCACACTGGGCAGGGGCCTTTTTATTTTCTCTCTTCACTTCGTTTTTGATGAGAGATTTACCTATAGTTGTAACTTGTAGCTGTTACACTAGTGTGCACTCACGCTACATGCACACACACATATACACATATGGAATATATATGGAAGGAAGCCATGTTAGGCAACTGATCTGATTTGTGCTTTAAGTAAATATTTTTGAAAGTAGCTCCTTTGGACGGTCTTCCATAACTTACATTTTTGTCTGTTTGGAGGGGGGCTGCTATAACTGAGAGCATGCTTTGATGCATTTAGGAATTCTTTTTGGTTTGTTGGTTTACTTTATTTAGCAATGAAAACCTGATGTGTGGTGAAGGTGAACGAGTGCAGAAGTCTCCCACAGGAAAGGCTGGCAACATACAAGCGATTGCCCCAGTCAGCTTAGATGCCTCCGTATTTCATTGGTGAAAGAAGTGTAGTAGTCTCATGCTGTTCCCTGTTGTTGAAGTAGGAAAATGTCCAAACAGCCAACAAATCCTTCTACTTGGCCATCTTTAGTGAAGAGAAAAATGTTGTTGGAGGGCATGGTAACAGAAAAATACTGTTGAAGAACTAAGAGATGAAGTGAAAACATAGGGAAGGTGGCTTTTCACTGCTAAGGGCTTGGATGAAACCTTGGATAACTGCCTTAGGCTTACTATTATAATTTAGATCCTGCTTGCAGCAAGCTCAAGTGAGCTGAAATGATTTAAGAGGGTCAGCAGAGGTGTCATGGAGCCTGTTGATAATAACCATGTTTATAAGATATAGAAAATGAGAGATTGAGTAGTACTGCAAGAGCTAAGCACACTATAGCACCAGCACAAATGGGTCCAACTCCTTATCTCTGCTGTACCTAAGCACCAATGTAACACAAGACCATTCTGTTTGACAGCAGTTGACAGCTGTTGATTTTCATGCATGCCCAGTTCAGTGTAATTTTCTGATTACCTAACTTGTGTCTTTATACCCTCTCACACTTTAGATTTGAGCCCTGACTAGAGTGATACTCCTGTGAAAGCATGTGCTAAGGTCTGCTTGGTTTTAGATAAGCTATTGGAAAACATACAAATAATTTATTCTAGCTGGTGTTCTTTATGTGGCTTTCTCCAGAATGGGACCTACTTGCAAAACATAGCATCATAGAATCATAGAATGGTTTGGGTTGGAAGGAACCTTAAGAGCATCTAGTTCCAAACCCCTGCCATGGGCAGGGACCCCCCCAACACACTACGGAACAAAGATCTGACAGAGATATTGGTACAAACCCTATTATTGTTGTATTTACTTTCTTCAGATTTTAAGAGTATTTATTCTCACAACATTCCTATAATATAGGGAAGTGCCACTGTTCCAGTTTTATTGACAAGGAATTAGAGACAGAGATGGGATTTTCTAGTCAATTATCAGGATGTGCGTCTGGGAATTTAAGCACTTATGAAAGTGCTTTCCATGTACCTGTCTGCATTTGAATACTGCTGAAAGTCTGGCTGTAAGTGATCTGTCCACCATCTGCGACAGTGCAAGTAATCCAGCACTTGTCTTCCAAATCATAGATTAGTGTCTACTTGCTAGAACACCCTTTTGTGTCCATTTGAGCCAGACAACATATTTTTCTCCTGCTACAACTGACAGAGTTCCCCATCCACCACAAGTTTTTTCTCCAGCCCCTCATTGTATTAGCCTGAGGAAAAGAACACGCTGGGAATAACCTTACTTCTTGCCTGCCCTGAGAATGGCATTGCCTTCCTGCAGATTGGTTTGAGAACAGTGCTAGAATTCCCAGTGCCTCCAGTAAAGCTGGAGGTAGGGGAGAACTGGGCCTCTTTTTTTTTTTTTTTTTGTCTTTCTAGTTGTCATCCTGGCCTTTGAGATCCTACTCTTAATAGCAAGGTTATGGCTACCTTGGTGACCACATGATGGGGTTAATTTCCAAGACCTGTGCAGCCAAAGCCTACTCATATAGACTACTCCTCTGGGTGGCACACACTGATTTCCCCTGTGTATTTGTAAGAGTAACATGCTTAAGCAAAGGGTTGCATATAACCAACCCGAGTTGTGACACAGCTGGGGAAGCCAAAATGGACAAGTTATTGCTAGCATGATTTCCTGACTAATATGGTCAAGTGATGCCCCAATTTACAATTGTTATTTAAAAATGTGCTCTAGGCCCTGCTTATTTCTGCTTTTTACCCATATTCTCATTTATCCCAGTCCCATAGTTTCCTGGCATGGTTAGGCTGGCTATACAGAGAGAAGCAAGCAATGTAGAGGAGTACGCACTCATGACCCTGTTTGGGCCTGTCCTCATTGTGCATCATTCAATCAAATCCTATCTGGCTGCTGCTGTGGTAAAGCTGTGCTTGAACCCAGTCTTTACCTGGATTAGGAGAAAGTGCTGTGCTTTACTTCCACTGATCTGGTTTTGAGACAAGCAGTGCCCAGCCACCTGAGCCGGGTAGTCTTTGACCTTGGGTTTAAACAGCATCAAAACCCTCCCCACATTCTTGTCTCACAGTGGTGCAAACTGGTTGTCCGAGCAGGGTTAAACTCTGATGGACATATTTCAGTTTTACGTTTGGGCATCATTTTTCTCAAAATGTGTTGGTTCTAAGTGGGGCATTTGGGAACTTGCCATGTGCTATATTTATTCTCTCAATCCTATATTTTCCTGTGCAGTGTTGTAGCTGCCAAAACCACACGCTCATGTTGGCATGAAACAATTATCCTGGTTTATATAGAACAGGCTTGGCAATAGTCTATGTCAGCAAACAGTCATGAACAATGCTGAAGATTCAGAGCTGTCTTTCCCTCTCCAAGCAACAGACTTAAGTTTCTTTCAGCTGGATTAATGGCTTTAAAAATCAACAGGAGTAGAAAGCACGTATGGAGAGCAGGGTGTAGGCACAGTACCTGTAAGGCCTGGAAGGAAGTGAGAATGAGATGCAGAAAAAAAAAAGACTATTTAAGATCCAAGCTAGCAATTTGGATTCTAAACCCATGCGAAATTATAAGTAATGTTTGCTGTTGCCAGCTGGTGAACACAGAGATGTGTGGTTTTTACTTGCATGCAAAGCTATTGGTTGTGGGTGAAGTACGTAGACAAAAACATTCAATCGCTGGTGTGGGTATTCCACCAAAAATAAATCCAAACAAACACTGATGTATTATAGAAGCACTTTTTTCTGTGGAGGCAAACCTTCAGTTGCTGCTATTGGTGAACTCTAGAACTGTTAAAGCTTCCCGTTTAGCTTGCCTGAAATAATACTACTTTCTTCTAGAAAGTAATGTAAATGTCTCTGAAACTGAAGAACCAGTGTCTGTGTGTTTCTCCTGAAAATGTAGTATATGGTGTAAACGTAGAAAGATCTTGATGAATGATAACTATTACGTGCCAGTATCTTGTAAAATATAAATGCTAAAAATGCTGCATAGACAAGAGCCAAATGTGAAGGGTAGGAAACTTTTCTTAAACTTCAAAAACTGTTAACTGAAAGTGGACTTAAACATTAGTGAGAACAAAATTGTTTTGCAGTGGTTAGCAAAGGATAGCACCGGCTTATTTTCCCTCCTTTTTCTCCAGCCAGCTTCACAAAGAGAATTTTTTCAGTTGTACTCCATTCTGAGAGTTAACTACTACTTTGTTATCATAATGGTGATAGAGATTTTTATTCCAGAAGGCCAGACACTATCACTACTTGAAATTCTCCAAATTGTTTCCACTGTGAGCAAATTCAATGCAAGTCACATCTGCTTAAAAGCGAGTAGCAGTTGCTTCTACTTTACAGCAGCAGCAGCATCAAATTTCACCTCCAATCTCAAATTTTAAAACCCAACTCAAATCCCAGGGTTTTGATAGTTTTGCATAAGTGACTTGAAATCCAGACGTACCTAATAGGAAATACTGAAATAAAAGCATTCAGCTTTAGTTGTTTCTAGTGGAAACAGAGACATTTCCTTTCAGATATGAATGTCTCATGAACTAAAAAAAGTCTATTTAATTTTTTCCACATATGGACAAAAGAGTAGTGATCACACCTAAATGCAGCTTCTCATCCAGCTAGCAGGGATGGGTGCTGAGTGGAGAGAAGAGCAGCGGGACAGGCTGCTTGCATGAACTGTGGGCTTAGCTGTCCATGATGTATTAAGGATTAATTGCATGTTTAGCAATGCAGGTGTGGCTGCCCAGTACAGGGGCGTCAGTCACACCGCTGCTCCCATCGGTTCCCGGTCCTTCAGAGCACGAGCTGTTCCAGCCATTCCATCGCTCCAGCCAGCACTGATGGATTAATGGGAGGAAATGTTTATAGAAAGGTTCAGGTTTCCTAAGTGAGTGGAATGAAACCCCCCATAGCAATGATCAGCATGCGCATGTCATGGAGCAGTTTGAAGCAGCCTGACCTGCAGGAAAGCAAAGGCCTTTTCAGAAAGGAAACCTGACAAGTGAGGGATTCTGAGGAGCAACTAGAGGTGTTTTCAAACAAAAGATGTGGCTTTTCTAGAGTCAGCATGAATGGTGCTAGCTCTGAAAAGAACTTGAATCAGTAGCTCGTGTGCTGTAAATGTGAAAGGTTGTGTTTGACAGCAGTATCCAAATAAAATAGTGCCCTGGAAGTGCAACTATTGCACTGTGTTTAGTAAATGAGACAATATTGCAGTGCAATCACAGCTACCATAATGGGATTTAGCTAAGGCATCTTATATCTCTGTTCTGTAACTTAAATTTTAGTGTAGGCATAGTTTAAGGCAAAGGAAGGGTGATGAATCCAGTAACTAGGCTGAAATAATTGTGAGAGAAAAGCTGCAAACTACCATCATTTAATAGATGTAAAATTACATTTTCTGGGGCACTTTCCATGATTGTAGCAACACAGCTTGAGATCTAAACATTAATTTCAGTTTAAAAAAAATGAAGTAAAATAGACCATTCCATTGAAGCTATCAGCTTTCAGATGACTGTGATAAGAAAGAAGGTAAGCTTCGGGGAAGCTATTAAGATTAAAGTAAAATTCACCTGAACAAAATTTGAGATAGCAAAGGTGCTGGGGGAGAAAACAGCCAGTTCAAAACCCTGCCATTTGAAAGCTATTGAAAAGGACCTACTCCTTAGTGTTTCCCTAAAACACCCCATCCATCAAAATGAGGATTTAATTTACAGCACTTACAGCACCCTCTGGTTCTTACTCTCAAAGTCCTTTTGGAATGGGAAGAGAGCATTATCCTTATTTTCCAGATAAGGAAACTGGTTTATCTGCTCACCCTCAGCGAGCAGTAGAGCCTGGAAGGAAAACTTGGTGAGGATGCAAGCATCTCAAGCAAGGCAAGCATCTGAAATGGTCTAAAAATGTGATCGTCTATTGTGAGGGGCCAGTTTCAAATCACAGCTGAGTTTCTGCTCAGTGTATTCACCCAAAAGCCTCTTGCATCTCCCACAACAAAGCAGGAGGGGAGACACCACTCACAGAGCTGCCCCCCCCCTCCATTCTATAACCTGCTGAGTGATCAAAGATGGAAAGAACTTCATCAGAGCCCTTGTATTAAAAGTTATTTATTTAGTGACCTGTACACGGGATGAAGCAGGGCCTCTTTCAGACCTTAAAAAAAAAAAAAATCATGTAAAAACATAAATACATATTTTCTTACAAAAATGAGATTTACAAAATATACATACTGTACTTGTCTTACACATTTGTTTTTCTTCCACGTGCACATGATAAAAGACAAAACCCCAAGCTCTGCAAGTCTGAAATCAGATCTACCAAAGGATTTGGCTGATGGGCCCACTCCTCATGCCCAGACTACTGGTATGCCCTCAGACAGCAGCAGTCTGCCCCTCACCCTGAACAGGTTTTCTCTTTTAAATTTCATTCCAGACACTTTTCTCCCCAAAAAAAGTGAAGAGCAGCTATAGGGCAGAGACTTGCTAAAAATCCAGAATGTCCTATTTTGTCCTTAGGCAAGAATATACACACACAAACTTATACTTATAAAAACAACCCTTCAGTGAATATAAAGGTGAAAGGAGTATGCAAAAAATAAAAATAGGAACAAGGCAACATAAAAATTTCAGAATAGAAAAATTTGTCACATTTCAAAAAGAAAACGAAGCATCCGATGGTTGATTTTTGAATGTCTTTCCTTCCGAGAGGTGATCACTGGAAACTGAACCAGCTGTTTTTTAGCTGAAATTAGAAGGCTCTTCACTCGCAGCAACTACTTGTTTCTAAACCTCAGCCCCTCCTGTGCCAGGAGTCACAGCCGGGCAGCTCAGGGAACCTGAGGTGCAGGCACAGGGTCCATCGTGAGCCAAAAACTGCTCCTCCCGTCCCCAGAAGCCAGCTGTGTGACTTTACACGCAGCGAGCCCGCTGCAAAGCAGGAGAGAAAGCAGGTTTATGGGAAGGAAAGAGCAAACTGGTATCTTTATGTTACATATTTTAATGGCTCTTGTTTTGGCAGGTGCTCTTGGTTACACTCTTCTTGCCCTCTAAGTCTTGCGTTTCCTTCAGCTTAGAAAAGCGACCCACACTGAAGGCAGGAAAACATCCTGCCGCCTCCTTTTTTCATAAAAGGAATGTTTATTTCTGTGAGCTTCTCACATCCAAGGGTGAACCTCAACGACTTCTTTTTGTTAGTTTGCCCATAAAAACCGATCCCATGCTTATGCCTTTCTACATAGAAAACACTTTTGTTTCCCCCTTTGTCTCCTAGAACAAAGGCAAGGGGGAAAAGCCTTCTGCTGAAAAGCAACAAGTCATTTCTTTTCAGGGTGTGAAATAGCAACCCCCTCCTTCCCCACAGCAGCAAGAACAACTGACCGAGGGCCGAATTTTCACTTTAAAACAATTACAAGAGGTATAACTGAGGTAAAAAGGAACTGATAGAGCAGAGGCACCTCACCGGGCCGTAGCAGGCTGTGCGGTACTCACGTGGTGGCTCCGCCGAGCTGGAAGGAGCCAAGCAGGCAGCAAGCTCAGGCTCGGGCCAGGGTTACCCGGCCCACACCGCAGTTCGACCCCAGCAATTCAGAGAGGGTTTGGCTACTTCTCGGCAGGGGCAGCTCAACAAATCTGGCTTCCTCTCCCGCATCTCGAAGGTGGTTTAAGTAAGGTTGGGTTTTTAACCCTGCACAAGGGTAGCACAAGAGTGACTTAAGGGGACTTCTTGAGCACGAAGGACTCTCCCATCCTACCAGTGGCCTCTTTTTCTGTGGTCTTCCACTTAGCTGGGCATAAGCACCACTGGACACAGTCCATCTGAGCCTTTCTGCAAAGATTTTAGTTTCTTTCAAACCCTCTGGGAGGAAGAAAAAGTTTGGACAAGCCCCGCTTCCTCCTTCTTCAGGGAGCCATTGCCACCTCCTCTGCGTGTGTGCATGCGTGCGTGTGAGGAGACTGGGGGGGTCTCATACTGCTGTCTCGCCTTTGCTGCCAGAGCTGAGTCTGTGGTAGAAGCGCCGCCAGGACTGAAGGGTTTTGCCAGACCAGATCCAGAAGCCAGTCGTGATCCCAACAATCATGGTCATGAGGTACTTGATCATGAAGACCGTGAAGTCTGGGCTCATAGGGGCAAAATGGCTGGGACAGGGCACAGCATAGCTTTTGCAGGTCTGGAGGAGCCATGTCTTCTCCCAAGTACCACGGAAAGCCTGCTCATAAAAGTAACATGCCAGGACAATGGTGGCAGGCACAGTGTACAGGACACTGAAGACACCAATGCGCACCATCAGCTTCTCCAATTTCTCTGTCTTGGTGCCATCATGCTTCATGATGGTGCGGATGCGAAACAAGGACACAAAGCCAGCAAGCAAGAAGGAAGTGCCAATGAAGAGGTACACAAACAAGGGCGCCAGCACAAAGCCCCGCAGCGAGTCCACACTGTAGATACCTACATAACACACTCCACTGAGTACATCCCCATCCACCTGCCCCATGGCCAAGATGGTGATGGTTTTGACAGCAGGCACAGCCCAGGCAGCCAGATGAAAATACTGGGAGTTGGCCTCAATGGCTTCGTGGCCCCATTTCATGCCAGCAGCCAGGAACCAGGTGAGAGACAGGATGACCCACCAGATGGAGCTGGCCATGCCAAAGAAGTAGAGGATCATGAAGAGGATGGTGCAGCCTTCTTTCTTGGTGCCTTGGGCCACAGTGCGGTAACCGTCCTCAGAGAAGCGCTCTAGACACACCACCCGCTCCTCCAGCAAGAAGCCTGCCGCATAGGCCACCGCTACCATGAAGTAGCAGCCTGAGAGGAAGATGATGGGCCGCTCCGGGTAGCTGAAACGGCGCATGTCCACCAGGTAGGTGAGCACGGTGAAGAGGGTGGAGGCGCAGCAGAGCACAGACCACACACCCACCCACAGTCGGGCAAATCGCACCTCCGCCTCCTTGAAGTACATGAGCCCGTTGGGCCGGGCCGGCTCGCAGGGGGCCCCGCAGTCCCGCTCCCCCAGAAACCGGTAGCCCAAGTAAGAGGGCACTTTGAGCTGCCGTGGGCAGGAGAAGGAGAAGCCGGAGGGAGGCTGTGGCGGGGTGAGGAAGTCGGGAAGGTAGCCAGCCGTGGGGTGGGCAGTGGCCCCCCGGCCCGCCGCGCCGCCGGACCCCGGCGGAGCGTCCGACGTGTTCTGCCCCACGCAGATCTCACCCGCGCCGTGGACGGGGAAGTTCTCGCAGCGGAGCCGCTCTGGCCACTGGAAGCCGAACTTGTTCATGAGGGCCTCGCACCCCTGGCGGGCCCGCTCGCAGAGAGAGCGGCAGGGCGGGATGGCCTGTTCCAGCACGGTGCACACCGGCGCGTACATGGAGCAGAGGAAAAATTTGAGCTCGGCCGAGCACTGCACCTTGACCAGCGGGTAGAACTGGTGCACCTCCAACCCCGCGTCCTCCTGGTTGGTGTGGCCCAGCAGGTTGGGCAGGATGGTCTGGTTGTAGGCAATATCTGTGCAGAGCGGGATGGAGATGGGTTGGCAGAAGCCGTGGTCCGGCACGGAGATGCCCTTCTCCCCGTGGTACTGTTGGGCCGCCGCGCTTGCAGGGGTCCACAGCAGGGCGGCCAGCAGCGCGGCCAGCCCCAGCAAAGGGCAGCCGGCGGCTGCCGCTCCGCCGCCTCCTCCAGTCCGCATCGCCGGGGCGGCCGAGGGCCCGGGGAACCACGGAGAGTCTTTCAGAGCCGGACGACGCGGCACCCCACGCGCATCAGCACACGGAGTGCGGCGGTGGGGCCCCTTCAGCGGGGCGGGGGCGCGGCGGCTCCGCAGCAGCGAGAGGAGCGCAGCTCCGCGCCGCACCTCCGCGACTTTGTTGCTGGGCTCCGGCGGGTCGCCTCTCGCAGCGCGGCGGAGCGTCCCTCGGCGAAAGTTTCCGGAGCTGCTCCCGCTGGAGAAGGTGACTGGAAGACGCGCGTTAAGCCCGGCGACGGCTCTGACGAGCTCCACGCAGGGTCCCGCGGTGACGGTGGCGAGAGTGAGGCGCTGCTCCCCTCTCGGCTTTGCGGCCCCGGCACTGAGGATTTAGATTACGCCTAACCGGATTATTACCGCACCTGGCTGAGCCGTGTATTTTACTCCGGGGCTTAAGTAACTTTTAAAATCCAATTACTGCACGATTCTCCCCGCGGCTCGGCTGGGCTCCGCTCCCGATGGGTGCCGCTGCGGGCTGTGCGTCCGGGGCGGCCGTGCTGCCTCCCGCCGGGCTCCACTCGACTCCGCCCGCACCGCAGCTGCCGACCCGCGGCCGCGCCGACACAAAAAAAGGCACATATACGTGAGGGCGCGCCGCGGGGCCCCGCCCCTGCCCCCGGCCCCATTCACAAACCACGCCGGGGGCGGGGCCTCTCCGTGCCCGCCTGCCAATCGCAGCGCAGGGGGCGGGGCGAGCGTGGGGGGAGGGTTAGGGAGGAGGAGCCCGAGCCTTGGAAGGGGGGAAAAGTTGTTCCCAACTTTTTCCCGTTCCCGGCGGGGCGGGGCGGGGGAGGGAGGAGGAGCTGCCCCGGGGCCCCTCGGGCCCCCATTCAACCACCCCTCCCCGTGCTGCAGGGCAGAGCCGGGAAGGGAAGGGAGGGGGTGCCCAGCCAGCTCGCTCAGGGTGGCCCGAGCAAACTAAAATTAACTGGCTGCTTTCTGAGCGGGCTTTGAAAACGCAAACAGCTGCCTGTGCCCGCGGTTATTGAAAAAGAACGGGGAAAAAATAAAAGGGAAAATAAAAAAAAGCCTCAGCGCCCGGGTACGTTTGCAGAAGGAGTTGATTTCGCTGTCGGGATTGCGTTGCGTGTCTGCGCGCCATCGCCTCCCCAGCGTGGGGGGTTTGATTTGTTATCGCAGCATGACCGTTGCTTTCTGCTGGCAGAATAAACGCTTTATTCATGCAGATCTAAGCTTTAGCTGGGGGAAGGCAGCTTTTTTTGAAACGTCCAGTGTTACCTAAGCAGAGAGGAGAAATTTTAAATCCCCATCTGCACTGCTGCAACCCTTTAATACACTCGAAAAAGACTGTAAAAAAGCAGCAGTTCCTCTGTGGAAGCGCCCAGCCTGCCTACAAGAGAAAAAATGGCACAGGGTGGGGAGGGGGCTGCTACCAGCTGCTGGGTGATGCTGAGCGGATTTAGGCCAGCGTACATTTCCTAAGGACAGAAGTGTGAGTTTTGCAGCATAGCTGTGTTTTGAGGTACGCCATCGAAATAAAGGTTGCTGGAACCATCCAGCTTCTGGAACATGCACAGAGAAAGGATGTGCTCAATGAAAGCCCTGCAACAAGGCCTGCTTTTCCTTCACATTGGCCTATCAGAGCCTGTGGTCAAAGAAAGGCGTGGGCCAAGTATTATTCAATATACCCCATCCCTCCCTTTGAGGATAGACATCCCCTGAAACATACTATTCAAATTCTTAGTTTTGCTCCTTGGGACTGTGCTTCTGTTAGCAGCTGAGCAAATGCACCAATCTGTACATCCTCCAGGGCAGTTCAAGAGAGCAGGGTTCGGCTCAGGGAACCACAACAGCAATTGCTGGACAAATGTTTCCCATATCCTCTCCTGCTCGTGAACAATGCGTCCTCATGCCAGTTAGACCATGGAGCTGCAGCTTTTGTTACATTTGTTCAGAGCAGTTGACAATTAGAAACGAGCTTACTAAAATAAATGTACTCCTCTAAAAGTGGACGTGTTTTTAAAAATAATACTGTGCTCTCCAAAATATGTGTGAGCAGGACTAGCTGCTCATGGCTGCAGCAGTTGCTTCTGGAACAAAAACCTAAGTCTTGTCTTCATTCTCAGTTATAGTTATTTGAGTGTGCCTTAGAGGAACTTCAGGCTTTTTGTTTGTAAAGGCTTGTTATCTAAATTCCTTACTTTTCTGCACCTAGTGACTAAGCAGGTTTTTGTGATACTCTTCACTTAAATAACCTCCCATGGTAAAAAGTTACACAAACTTGTCTACTCTGTTGTTTGTTCCTTGGCTGTTAGTAACCTTCAAAAAATATATTCTTTCCAGTCATTTCTTTTCTTTTTTTTCTTTTCCATGCCATCTTTCTGTAACACTCCGTGAGCTGTTGAGTCACGTACCTGTTACGATCACCTTGAAGCCTCTATTTTTCACTCTGGCTTATATGGCTGACTTCATCTGCAAAGCATTTCGTGATATTCACTACGAAAAGCACTGGATGAAAGGAAATGTTTCACTGGCAGACGATGACAATGCAGAGAAAGTAAAGCAACTGCAAACTTTCTGCCCCATATCTGCTTTCTGCATGTAAAGAGACAAGTTCAGAGCTAGTAAAATTGTATTGCAAGAAACTATCTTTCAGCAATAGGGAGACAGTGATAGAAACTATTCAGGGTAAGGAATGTCCAATCAAGTGGCAAGACTTTGACTGGGTATTTATTTACAAGACAGGGCAGATGGCATCAGTGGTTCTCCCTGTTTCTTACTGGTCCCATTTGTTAGAGTCATTCATCCAAACCATGGTACAAACAGAGATGACTGAGAGCTCTGGTATGTGCTATAAAAGCTGTGTTACCCCATTACACTTATCATGAACATAATGTATAATTGGAGTGAAGCAAAAGGAAAAAAGAAGTGGAAGATTAAGCAGAAAGGAAGAAGAGCTGTATCCTAGATTGTTTCTTAAGGAGATGAGAAGAGAGTAAACATCACATGTAATGGTGCTGCTAGGCCATCCCAGATGGCAGGAATGTGCAACAGGATTCACTAAGATGGAGAAAGAAAGTCTCTTGGGCATGTTACCCAATACCAAAAGGGGTTTTTTTTGCTATTTAGACCCACTGGGAGATGGGATACAATCACCGAGAGAGGCAGTGGCAGGCTCAAAACAACAGATTGTCACCTAAGATAATCCCAGGCTCCTAAATCAGTCTAGGACATCCTGACAGCTTTCAGGGGGTAATTACAAAGAATCCCAAAACGCCAGGTATCCTGAAACATCCAGAGCCTCCATAAGCACTATCAGCCAGCACTTCAAAAGGCAGCAAACTTGTGCTGTCTCCTGTTTTTACCTCAATCTAAATTCACAAGCGTTAGCCTGCAAAATTACTTAAATTTGCCCGCAGCAGGAGGGATTCTCATCAGGCACCGTTAGCCAGGTTATCAGCCACCCAGAACAAACATGCTGCGCAGGACTTGGCAGCATCCGAGAAATTGTCTATTGCAACCGCACAGCAGTTCAAAAGGTTTTCTCTAGAAGTCTCCTTACCACTAATGTTCTAAGTATCTGCATGGTTTGTCAGCAAGAAACCTTCACAAGCAAAAGTCCTGGCTTCATAGGGAGGAACTGTTAGGGACAAACAATTACCTGTCTTTATACACATTTAAAAATAAATCCAGTTCCACTTCCAAGCTAAGTCAGAGTGAGGAGCAGCATTTCTACATGATGTCTTTTCCTGCTGTTTTAAAGCCTCCTTAAACTGGGCCAATATATTTTTCCTTGTTTCCCATCCCATCTGATAGAAAACTCTTCCCGTGGGAGGAGGGAAATCAAAACAAAACACCCCCTCCCCACCCCACCACTTATTTTGGGTGCCCGAGGGTGAGCATTTTCAGATTATGTGTTGCAAGGCTTCCAGTCCTCTTTTCCCTCAGAAGAATAAAGACCATCGCTTCCCCTTTCTCCTTCCACCAGAAACTTGATGGGCCTCACTAGCTGCCCTGCTAACCAGCACTGTCAATAGTGCCTCAGTGCCACTGCCTCATCTGTGAGGTTTGTCCCAGTTATATTTGGTGAATAACTTCCATGACACTTTTAACCTCATCGTTTTGAAGCATACTTACATATAGACTTACATGATCAGGCAGGCTATTGAGCTAAGAACATCAAAATTTGCACTCCCTAAAGCTTAGTGGGGAAGTGCCAGGAGCCTGGGGGGAAATGATGCATTTGCCTGTTTTACATAATGATTTGCATAATTAGAAATAAAGTAAGTTCACAGTATTATATCTGCTTGCATTTCTATCAGTCTGATAGATTAACTTGTGTCTTGTCTGAGCTCACTAAAGAAATCTAGTCTTTCTGTAATGAGGAAGGGGCGCCTGGTATTTCACAGGCAGGGAGTGGGGAAGGCAATCCCCTGCCCCCCACCATGGAACCATAATTTGAAATTAGATTGAAGACATAAGAAACTGATTGAAAAGAGCAGATGGAGAGGGCACAGGTGACAAAAGGAAGGGGATACTGCTGGAGGGGATGTGGTTTCCCACAGTGAAAGGGGTAAGAGCTGGTTGCATCATGGATTTGTAAGATAATTATTAGCTTATGACGTAGTATCCCAAAGGATACAGGGAAGCAGCACTGCCTTCCACATTTATGATCAAATTGGGGAAAACATTAGAAAACATTCACAATGATGGGCTATCAGGCTGATGATTGCTTTCATCTCCTAGATCCATGAATAAGAAAACAAAACCTGGAGTTGATCTGCTCATCCCTACTCAGCAGTTCAGTGAGGACATCAGTTACATTTTAACCCTTGCATGGCACTTTGAATTCCCCTGTTTCTTTAAAGTGAATTCAGTCTGCTTTCTTGCATTTTTAGGGTTGCAGAGGCCGTTTGGTATAAAATGCAGGCAATTCCTCCCTATTACGTTTCCTTAAGCTAGGTGGGTTTTTTGACAAGACAAATTCTCTGCTGGCAGCAGTATTATCAGCCAAGCCCTGTCATCATTCTGTCTGGGTGCTTGGACTCTTCCAGGACTGCTGTAGCTGATCTGGGCCAATTCCATGTACAGTTGCATATATGATGTATCAGTCTGGGCAGCACCACAAGGAGAGCTGTTTGGGATGGAGCTGCCCCAGGCTCCCTGGGCTGGCCATCTTCTCTCAGATGCTGCAGGAGTCTCAGCCTTATGGGTGCTCCAGCTTATCCTGAGCTTCTCCCCGTGTCTGTGAAAATGACTTATAAGACTGCAAAGGTCTCTAGCAGAGATAACAACAATAACACTAAAAATGCTTTATAAGCCTAAAAGTATTACAGATCCAAACAGAAATCAATATAGCTTTCTCTGCTTGCTCTCACCATTGTGGAATGTTTTTCAGGAATTTGGCTAGTGTCTTTTTGTGGTCCAAACTCACCTTCTCAGAACTATAGTCCTCCAGCCTCTCTTCTGCACCATGGATTCTTGACCTCATCTAGACTCTCAGACATACCTTTTTCTTCAGATCACAATGATTCTGTTCCTTCTGTGTGATTCCCCTTTCCATAAATCTCCCTTGAGTTTCTGAGGCCAATGACAAGTGCTAACACCTGATCTCTAGATCCTTCCTGAAGGAACTGTACAATTACAAAGCCCAGCTGTCTGCAGAAAAGCCAGAGGAAACTAGTTCTTCTTCCTTCAGCCAGCCAACTTGATACAGCTGTCTCATTTGTGTAGCTGCCATTAGTGTGCCTTCAATCTCTTCTCTTGGAGCGTTTCTGCATGCAGGTCTACCAGTGTGAGGCTGAGGTGTGTAACAACTTAATAAAAACCAGCCAGGTTTCTCAAGTTCGTGCATAAATTTCCCATCTTATTGCAGATGGGACCACTATACTTATGAATGGATATACTTTTGTTTTGCTTCCAGCACCAGGGTTGGTGTGGACAAGTGAACGGTTGCTCTGATCACTCTCCTGTTGATGCCCTATGATTGTGAGGGATGCGGTGGTGAAATGCATTGTGCTATGTCTTTTGTCACTTATGCCCAGCCTTGTTTTAATTTTTTCTATGGACTCATCTATTTGAGATAGTATTTTAAATCCTCTTTAAGGAACAGACTGAAGGCTGGCACTTTTCCTGTTTGAGTTTGATGGGTAAGGTTTCACTTTTTTCAGCGGAAACAGAGCAGGATACTCATCAAAGTCTCAAGCTCCATTTATGTAGGAAGAAGAACCAGATTTGGCCCAAAATAAGAGATGGGAAAGACTCGTTATATCATTAAGTCCCTGCTATTAATTCCCTGCTATTGCATATGCTAGTGGTGTAATTAATCTAATTTAGAATGCCTTGAATAATGGGACTATTGCCATCTCTCTTAGGACATGGTTCTGCCATCTAACAATCATATTGGCAGGAAGCCACTGCCTGATGTTTGAACAAATGGTTTGTCTTTGCTTGATTAAGACTCACTAAAGATGAATGTAGCCTCCAGAAATACGTTGTTTCCAAAGCTTTGAAAACAAGGGAAGAAGAGCTGTTACTCAATACAGAACCTGCCAGATGTCTAAAGAAGCTAAGGAATTCCTAAGCCTCTGTTTACAAAATCCTCTCTCCTCCTCCCATGAATGCTTAAATTAGCAATCACTGCTACCATCCTATGTTTAGGGTGAAATTTCCTTAACCAACTCCACTTTTCCAATCCAAATTGGATTGGAAAGAGAAACAAACATTTTAATTACTTTTATTTTCCCTCTTCCTGACTGGCTTGCACAAATTAACCCTTTTCCTCCACAGTTACAATTAAACTCTTCAACAGAATTGTTTCTTCCTTTGGTCCCAATCATGCCCTGGAGATGCTGAAGTGGTTCCCTGCTTGAGGCTATGTGAAGGTTTGCTGTGCAGGGCTACTCCCTGCTGCATCCCTGCAAGCCCTGGAGATGGATTATGCTGCTGCTGGAGGATTTCCCTTTCCAGGACAGCCCCCAGGCAGCGGTGACCCAAAGTGCATTCCAGTACAGCAGTACTGTTAAGGAAAAGGGGCAGAAACCTAATGCCCGCGCCTACAGACAGCTCTCCTGAGAAACTGAGTTCATGGAGTCTGTGGACCAGCATCACATGCTCTCTTCTACCTTTATTTAACCAGTTCTTTCTAAACTATGATCTACATCAGCATCAGTCTGCATTGACTAGGCTCTCTTGGAGCTGGTACTCTGCATGGCTGGAGATATTAAGGCGATTTTCTTCCATGGAGGGAGGGGAACCAGAAAGCAGCACTTCAAATAAGCTCCCCTCCTCATGGAGTCTCTGAAGGGAATGAGAGCCCATTTTCTTAATTACATGTTCATTAGTATGTTTAGTGCTCTCCTCCCTCTCTTCCCCCAGCCCTGCCACCTGGGAGTTCCTACTATGTTACTGGAAAGCCACAGAGGTTTATTTAAATACCACATAGTCAGATTGGAATGAAAAGCTATGAAGCTTCCCCTCTTTAATACTTTTTGAAATTATTTATGGGCAACGCTTCTTGCCTACGTAGAAGGTGCCTTCTGAGATTCCTGCAAGTCAATGCAGAAATAGCTGTTTGAATTGAGCAGTAATTAGAAGCATATGGAGCAAAGCAAAGCATCAGAGAGATCCCATTCTGCTAAAGAAACACTGCTGTCTGAAATAGATTTCCGCTGCATGTAACATTTTCTCATATGGGCTGAAAAGAAATAACATCATATGTCTGGTTTGCACCTACCAAAGCTGGGAAATTCAAAGTAACGTCTGTAATACTGCTCTGCATTCAATCTAATACTGCATGGCATTTGCAGCCCCTACGTCTGCCTGGGCCACAGTTACAATTTTTCTTTGCTAGACCTCAGAACAGCTTCTTTTAGTGAATGTGTGTATATTTGTATTTAATTCTGTTCATTTTTAAGGGTTTAAAATGCTGAGGAAATGTTTGTGACTTCAGACACAGTTATGATCTTTTGTAATCAGCAGGCTCAGTCTGGAGAAGGCACTCAGAGCTCTCAAATCCCAATTTGCTGCCAAATTCTTATGTGCTTGATGTGGTAGATTGTTTCACTCCTGACTTCTAAAAATAGCAGGTCCTGCTCTCCTTGCTCCCACAGATCATCCCTTTGAGTTGAGAGATAACTGAACACTCTCAGCAGCTCAAGGGGAGACGTACAGTACTCAAGCTCAAATTTTAACTCTCATTGCTTTGCTTACACAAGTGCAACTGGATGCAGTTTGCTGTAGGGCTTTTGTTGAACCATGTTGTTGGTGTGAGATGATTACAGCTATTGACCTGATAGCTAGTCATAAAGCCATATTTTTGTCAGCTGCTATATGTGTAGAGTAAAGCCATGCTTTTAGAGATGAACTTGCTCAGGATCATACTCCAATGTAATGGAGTATCCACCAGCCATTTTAAAAAGCAACAGTGTTTTATAATTACAAAAATACAAAACATCTCTGAAAACATAAATATTGTAGGGCTCCGGTGTTCAAATCTTGTGCTACTCCAGAGTGTTTTGCCTGGAGCAGACCTCACTCCTAGACAAAAAGCCCGATTTTGAAGGAAATCATAAACGTTGGCAGGATGCTGTTTTCTCCCTGATGTAAGCGAGCAGCCTGCACTGGGGTCAGTGAGACTGTGGCATGCTCAGGGGAGTTGTACAAGTCAGGCAGGGGCTGGTCTCACCAGTGTGGCGAGGATCGAGCGTCACAGCCAGACCTGCGGTGTAGGAAGTGATGCTGGGAATGCAATAGGTGGCATTCGTCTGTTTGGCCCTGCCTCCCAGCCCCGTGCTGCTGTAGGTGCAGGGTTTTGCCGGGGGTGTGAAAACTGAAATTCCAGCTGCTGATAACTATTAAAGTGCAATTGCACAAGTAGAGATATTAATGCTGGTGTCTTTGCCAAGCTCTTAGTGGTTTACTTTCATATAGGCTGTTGCAGGTGGGAGGGGGATAATACAGGAAAATGATCTAATTAAAACAATGACTTTCTGGGCAAAAAAACCCAGGTCCTTCAGTAGCATCTTAGAAACTGCACCACATGGTGTGTTTGTAGTGGTGGACTGGTGATACTGGAAACTGCAAATGGATATTGATAGTGTTATTTTAAGATTGGTGATCCATGGGCATCTGTGAGGTGCTTTAAATTGGTTTTACTTGAATTGGAATTGCAGCCCCATCATTGGGTGAAGCCAGCATCATGCCAGTGGCCCCTGGTTAGGGAGGCAATAAGCCTCTAAAAATGTGTTGTTATTGTTATGAACCAAGTGCAGTGTGATCCTTGGTGCTTTCCTAGACACAGCAGTATAGGCATTTTCTGCCCAGTGAGGTCTTGTTCATGCAGGTTCTCGTTGAGGTGGAGAAGGGTGTTGACTCATGAAACAGCCTGTAGGAAGTGGGACAGCTGAAGTGGTGAATGCCCCCTGCTCATTCCCCTGCCCTGTGCCAGGGATCGCTGCCTCCAGGGCAAGGACATCTGGGCTCGGCTCCAAGCCATCTAAGTGCTGCCGTTGTGTCACCCAGTATGTTAGAGCAGTTCAAACTCAGCCCTGGCTTTCTTCCCCCTTTGGGCTCCAAACAGGTGATTCCTGCAGCCTCTTTACTCTTGGCCCAGAGATGCCTATGTGAGGGGCAGCTGCTTGTGGGAGAGCAGCAGGGCAGGGCGAGGTGGTGGGAGCTGCCGCAGCCATCTGATTTTCATCTGTGACTCAACACTCCCTGACCACAAGGGTCAGCTCTTTGTGAGTAAAGTCTATAGGCGTTGGTCCCTAGATATTATACAGATATGGTGAATTTGGGCTCTCTGAAGCAATCTGAGCAGCTGAGTAATAGCTACTCACTAGCTTCCAAATTTGCTCAACAATTTTGCAGAGAAAGGTTCTATTTTCAAGTATTTCTAAGGCAGCTGTGCTGAAAACATTGAAAAATCTCAAAAAGCGTATCTTAAAGCTGTTTGTTTCAGGTTTTTTGGGGTTTTTTTCTGCTGTTTTTTTTTAAAGTGAGACTGCCTCTCTCTCTTTAAGATGCTCTCAGACTCTGGGTGCCCACCACCAGGGCCATGGGTGGGGAGGAGACCCAAGGACCCAAGCTGCTTCTGAGCTTCTTCAGAGGTCCACCCCAACGAAGATGCTTGTGAGCTGCAACTGAAGCCAGGCAGCTAGCAGCTAGCACAAGTAGTATTTTGCTAGATGAATTCCCTGGGGTCTGAGGGCTTGTTTCCTAACAGGGCCAGATTTTGTCCATCTTTAAAAATAGTGATCTCAAAGTACGCATTTTTTCCACTCTCAAAATCCCTCTTGAAAAGAATTGTTTGTTGAAAACACCAGGAAAATTCAATTTACTGGTAGGATTTGAAATAATCTCTTTTTCAAACATGATGGAAAAAATGACAATTGGGATAGGAGCTCATGTGGAAGCATCACGGGGGAAAACCCAAAATGTACATCATCCCAATATTTTTTTTTTTCTGAAAAACACTTGAAAAGAGACACTTTCATGAATAGGAATAGAGTATGTGACACTCCCTTCCTATTCATGAGCATACAGTTAAAAGAAAAATCAGGACCATTTTTAATGCAAAAATGCCAAGTGTTTCTCTCTATAAACAGAAGCAAACCCAAAAGCCGGGTAAACTCAAATTGTATAGCTGCCTCCAAGCCCAAGCACCCCCTTGACTGGAGGAGGAATTAGTGGCTTGCATAATCAAGCCTGGGGAGCTCATTTTGTCATGCTCAAAGGGCCGCAGTGGTGCAACAGTAGGGGTGGAGGGATCAGCAAGCACCAACAATGAATTCTCTTCATTTTTCCAATTTAAGGCCTGAGTAGAGGAAATGCAAAGCTCTTCCTTTTTGCTCTCTTTTTCTTTTTTCCTTCTTTTTTTAAAGGCAGATGAAAAGAGCGAGGCGGTAAAGAAGCCAGGTTGACACCTGTATCTGTGACAGCTCAGGCAAGGGAAATAGTGGGAAAGGATCCACTAGCAGCAATTTGAAACTGTCCCCTTCCTGACTTGAAGGTTTTGACTGATGGCGCAGCTTTGTGCAGCCATATGGTCGAACATCTTGAAGGGCCAGCAAAGGGGTGCTGGTGCCAGCGCTGGGAAGGGGAACCAAGTCATTATTGGAAACCAGATCTCTGAGAGACTGAAGCCATTAGTACAGAGGCCTGCTTCATACTTCACTGTCTTCTTCATGCATAGGCCTTGGCATGGCACAGGGGGAAGGCAAGACATAGCCTGGCCGTTGGGGAGCCATGGTTAGAGGGAAGGGCTTTTTCCTCAGTGCTTAGTGCACAGCATGGTCTCTTTTCCACACTGTGCACTAAGCATTTCCTTCCTCTTTACATACACTCGGACACACTCACTGTTTTTATTCATCCAAACCTAAATTTGGCTTTGTTATAAACTACCACATTGGTTCTCCCTGCAAAAGAGCCACTGCAGCGCCAGGAGGACAGGGTTTGTTCAGCCCAAGCTGCAGCTGAGACCAGAGGAGAGCAGAGCTCCCCCGCCATTAATGTAAAGCAGGAGCGGGGCCAGCAAGATAAGAGTTGTAATGACCACTGTGGGTTCCCGCTTTCACTTTTATTACTTGGTACATTACATTTGTTTCCAGCAGAGAAGAGTTTATGTGTGCATGGCTGCATCGGTTGTGTTGGACCGAGCTCCCTACATGGTTATGTGGATGGACTCCAGGGACAGAGCTGCACTTCCCCTTAATAAGCTCCTCGCACCACATTAAAGATAAAAGGAAAAGGGAAATATTTATATTCTGACAAAGCAGCTCTTCCCTTCAGGCTCTTGTTTTATTTATTAGCTTGCTCTGTCCCTCTTTTGCAGTTTTTTCTCTCTGTTTCAGTGCCTGTGCTCTCTTTTTCTCCTTTATTCACTAATTTCATCCCTGGGAGACAGTGACAGCAAAAACTGACGAATTGCTGCCCAAGACATCAGATTCAAATTGTGTAATTCCCAGTTGATAACTACAACTCTCCCCCCATCTGTGTTTTTAACACAAAGTAATGATTTATAGTGCTTAAACAACTGAATATATTGCATCTGATTTACTCCAATTGGTTTGGATGAAACTGTAGAAATAGGGCAAATTGGCTTTTCCTTGGTTGTTGTTGGTTGTTTGTTTTTTATACAGTGCAACACAGATGCTGAATATCCTCCCTTGTTTGTGTCAGCAGTGAAAACCACTATCGTTCTTGTCTGGAGAAGCCCTTACCGAGGCATGACACAGCTACACCGAGACCTTTCTAACCTCATTCATCAAACACTTCCTTTCCTCTGAGGCCTTATCCCAGGGGACCATTCATTTCCTTCAACTAATATGCCACACGAAAGGAATCTTGGGTAAATTCCTGTGTCTGGGTCTAGCTCGGAATTTGTGTAAAGGCTGAAGAAGGCAGAGGAGTGATACAAGTATAGGCAATATGTGGTATTCTTGTCCATTCTGCTTCTTTTGCTCTTTCTCAGACATCACAGAAAATCATGTGCTGCCCTACAATGTCGAGGGACAGCAGTGTCCACATTACGGCTGTTCTTAGAGCTGTATTTTTCTTGCCACAATCAAGCAGCTTTCTGCTAAAAGTGAAGTATCAAATTAAAGGGAGTTGATGCCCAGAAACTTCACCTCACTGACACTATGTTTCTGCCTGTTGTCATAGAATTGCAAAATATCTGCAAAGCACAGCCTTTACACTGCCACGGTGTAGTGGTGTAAGCTGCACGCTGCTCAGTGGATGAGCTGCAGCAGGCTGGGGGAGCAGGCTGGATTTTACCATTCACGATCACCCCCCAGAAAGCCCCACATCTCTGTTTCCAGACTGATCAGGAAGACAAAGGAATTTGTCAATTGATTTTTCTCCCTCCCATATCAATTAATGAAGCCCATCAAGGGAGATGTGTACTCTTCTCTCTTAGTTAATTAATCCTTTTCCTTTATCTTCACAAATAATGACAATAAAGCAATTAGCAAAGGATTTACAGGGTGTGGAGCAGTGAGAGATTCCTCCAGCCTCTCTGCAGCTCAAGCTGTTCAGTACTGCTGCAATTCAGTCTCTCTCTGAAGGGATTTGTCTCCCACCCTTGGCGGTGTGGCTGCTGAAAGCCCGGCCTCAAGATGTGAACCCCCCCAGCTTGCTTTACTCTAACGGTTAACAATTTCGGTGCCAGTCTTTAGCAAAGGCCCCCTCCAGGACAATGGCACCAGCCTTCAAAGGTGACAGGCACTGGCTGCCGGTGGCACCACCATCCCCATAGCCCCTGAACCTGTGGCTCCCAGGGAGGGTGCAACCCCAGCACCACAATGCTGCTAGAACAGCAGTCCTACTGCCTCCATCTTCTCTCCTAGCCCTGTCCTCCCATCCCAGCCCATACACATGCTCTCCCTCCCTGAAAGCCCTCGGTGAGCAGTTCAGGTCTCTCAGCCAGTAGAAAAGGAGCCTACCTAAGCTCTAAACCCTGCAGGAGAGGAACTACAGGAGGAGGGAGCTATCCTCTTCACTCTGTAACAGTGAAGCGTTGAATGGCTTTTGCCATTCTGCCCAGATGTTAGGACTCACCTGAACAGCTGTCTCCAAACTCCCTGACACAACTGCCCTGATGGTGGATGCCTTTTGTGGAAAGGAGCACAGCTGCACAGTGGGAGACATGCTGGAATAGAGAGCAGTATGTGGGTATGGGATATTCACACCCTCACAAGGCATCTGTCCCTGTGCTCAGCTGCCCAAGTTGCCCTTTTTCAGCATCTCTCCTAGGTGGCTCCCTTTTCCTGGAGCATGCAGGTGAGTCCTGGCACTTTGTCCATGGCAGCAGCAAAGACCAGATTCCAGCCTACAACAAGGGCATTACTGACAATTTATGCTTTGAAATATTCATATGTTGGGTGGTTAAGGTAAGGCAGGGCTCAAGGATTTCAGGTATTTTTTAGGCAAGCTTGGGAAGCCAGTGTGGTGTGACCTGCTTCTGCCTACTTCCACTCACACCTCTGCACAGAGCTTGTCATGGAGGGGGTGAAAGTTGGCTGCACACAGGGAGCGCAACGCACTTGACTGGTTTTGATCATTTAATGGTTCTGAATCATTTTTTCTTATAATTTGACTTTAGATGTTATTATCAAAGAGTAAGTTTGTTGATAATGTCCCATTCAAGGGAAGCTTTATAGAGTGTTCTTTTTTTCCTGCGGCTTAAGGAGATTACCAGCATGTAAGAGTAAATGCTGCAGCAAGAACCACCCATGTGTTCAACCTCTTCCTTTCTGCCCACAGCTCCCCTTCTGCCTTCCCATTAGCAGCAATGGTGTATTGTTGGAAGGCCCATCTCCACTCTCCTTCTGGAGGCACAAATTGCTGGAGATGAAAATCTCCTCCTTCTGTGCTCCTGCTGTGGAAAGTGGGAGCCCCTCTGGTTCCCTGAGTAACACAGTCGCCTGGGAAGGGCAGGCAGATCCCAACAGCCCTGTATAGAGTGCTCAGTGAAGTGGTGCCTTCTGCACTGGTGGAGTCCTGAGGGAGTGAACACTGGGCCCTGAGGACCCCCACCCCCTGTTGGCCCTCAGGCTTTCAAGAGGAAAAAGGTCTCATCTTAATGTGCCAATTATCAACAATGTTAGCTCTGCAGCTGTACTGTCAGCCAGTGTCCACTTGCAGGGATTAGGATGGATGCTGCAAAATGACTGCAAGAACCTAAGGAAATTCAGTGCATGAGAAGGAATGCGTCCAGCTGTCCTTCAGCCAATGTGTTTTACCCCAGTGAAAAGGGGTGACACATGTTTGGTTGCCCCTCAGCCTCCTGTGACCATCCCAGCCAGGCTGATCAGCCCTGTATTGTTGTTGTGTGTCCCACAGGCTTTGTGAGCTGCGCAAAACCCATGAAAAGAAGAGCTGGTGAGCAATCCTTAGAGTATCTTCTGCTGTGAACTGCTTCATCAGCCCTAATTCCTACCTCCCAGCTCAGGCTCCACAAAAATAACTTTTTGATGTAAAGTACATAATTTTACTACACAGCCACTAAATATGTCTGGTTGGGTCAATCCTTCTGTCATTGTGGGGAAGTGTCTTGGTTTTTTTCCTTTGTCTAACACATCGCTTGCTCACTGCTGCCATGCCTATCTCTATTTTCAAATGTAAACTTGGTGTGCCACTATCGAGTGACAGTGAAGCGATGTGGATGTTCTGTGTGACAGCATGTATATAGTAGATGCATATTTGTCCTTAAGGAGAGATGCAATGTTTCATCCCAAGGGAAAGAAGAATGACCTTTAGTCTGTCTGGATATTTTACAATCTGTCCTTCCTTTTCTGTTTCCTGTGAGGTTAAAGACCTGCTGGTGATGATTAAAAGTACAGCAGTTCCTTCTCTCTTTAAATAGTTTTTTTTGAGTTATTTCAGAAGCAAGGGGCTAGAAAGGTTTAGTAGCATCTTCCTTTTCATCCTGATGTCCACCAAAAATCGGATTCTGCTGCATTTTACTTTCTAACAAAAGTAAAACTTAGTAACCTTTTCTTTCTGTTCATATCCAGCAGCTGAACATCCCCTACCCCTCCAAAACATATCCCAGAAGGATATATTTTGCAGCCTTCATACCAACAGCTTTCTTGCATAGTGCCAGCGTGAGATCTTTAGACTGCAGCTTCTAGTACTTCTGGATCTGCATAGATTGGCATTTTAGCTGTGGGGAGGCAAGTTCAGCAATTTACTCCTAATTAAAACAGAAATGGTGGTCAGGGTTCATATCAGATCTGTTTCTTTGGGCTTCTTTTCTAGTCCATAGCTATAATATGTTTTTCTGCAGAATGCTGGCAAAGATACTATTGAGACAAAACACAGTAAGGTGATGCCAGAAGATCATCTGCATTGCACAGATGGTCTACATGTGCACCACAAATCCAGTGCTTTGGGAAATGTTGAATTTACTCTGCCATGGCTTCACAGCTGATTCCAACATGCACCACAAGCCCCCCTGACACTTCTGGAAAGTGTTGGGCTTGCTGCAAACTCTCTGGAGCTGATCTGTGCAGATGCAGTGGAAATGCCTGGGGGTTCTGGACACTGAGTAACTTAGGGGTTGCTATTGCATGGTACTTCCAGCCAGGCCACTGGACTCCCAGAAATCCCCCACAAAGGTAAAGAAAGTCCTTCGATTCTCCCTTCCTTCCAGACAAAATCTGTGGGCAGAAGAGGGCATGTCCAATTAAACCCAGACGTGTTATCCTTGCTCTGATCTGTCTGCTGGATGTCTGCAAGATGCAGAGAGATCAGGCAGATGATGAATGGTGTGGCAGTCTAAAACCACACTTTGTTGTGAATAATGTTAGCATATTGATGCAGCCTTTCATTCTCAGCGTTTGTCAGAAGTAATTAGTGTGAAGTTCTCTGCAGGATCAATGTTTGAAGTACTTTTTCCACTCCAGATTCTCTTCTTTCCCAGTTTATAATTTCCTAAAATCATTTGCTTAACAGCAAATCTGTGCATAGCAGTTCCATTTATTTGTATTCATTCTAGCTTCATGATATGTGTGTGGGACTATCTGAATTCTCTTACTGAATAGGATCTATCCCAAGTAGCCAGGAAGTTGCATCAGGCCAACCACCCTGCTCTCCTACTTTCCCAAATAAGAAGAGTGCAAAAACCAAAAAGCTTTCACTTGTCCTTGGCTCCGGGTTTGGGCTGGTGGCCTCTCAGTCAGAAGGCACTGAAGGAGATCAGACTGTGCTAGAGAGCTGCTGCTGAAATTGCAGATTGAACAAAAGGAAACAAAACCCCCAACATTACCAGTTAGTTCTCTTTCTGTAGACAGCCTGGAGCCCCACACAAACAACTTGGCTGCCTGGAGACAGAGCATTAATACAGGCTCCCCAAAGCCCTAGCTGCTAACCAGAAGGGGTGAATACCTTCCCAGGGCTGGAATGCTCTGTTCGTGGTTTGTCTCCCCTCAGATAAGCGGTGACATACAAACTCACTCAGTTTAAAAAACTACCAGGAAGTATGCCAAAGAAGCATTTCCTGTTTTAAAGGGCTGTGGAAGTCGCTACTCTGCCACATTAGAAATACAGATTGCAGCTGAGACTGTAAATAAACACAGTAACTTCAATGAGTACCTACGGGTTTGCCATCCAGAAAAGGAGGGCCTGGCTTTGTGGCTGCTGCCCAGAGCTGGGGTGAGGAGAGCTGGGGTGTCCTGGATCCCCCCTGCTAGAGTGCTGCAGAAGAGGTCTCTGACCTGGATGCCTCCAATGTCAACATGGCACAGAGACATGCAATGCCTTAGTCACTCAAAGACAGGCAAAAATCATACTTCAAGACATACTTAATGACGTGGCTGGAAAAGGATTCTGCCACTATGTCACTTCCCCTCCCTGTGCAGCTCTGTTCAGGTGTAAACATTACTTTCTGTTGGAATTTTGGCTGGCATCATTCTGTACCTGCCTCATGTACTCACCCTCTGTCTTTCTTCCCTGGCAGATGGCTCTTCTTGGATCATGAACCTGTTACTCAGTAATTGCATTAAGATAATGGAAATAGGGTCTTTTGTTTCTCAGCTTTTCTCCTCTGTGAGCAGGGTGGAGGTAGCTGTGGGCAGGCAGAGATGGAAGAACAGTTCACCACAGATTGCCTTCCCATCAGACAATCAAAGTGCTTAGCCAGATCCCCACCCTCTTACAGAAGCATATGGAATTGGAACATAACAAGACCAAAATTCCTCTCTCATCTTTGCGTAAAATTTGTATTAAGAACTTCCCTGCCTTAACTGCATTTTGTGGGAAGGGCAGTCCCTGGTGTAAAAGTCACAATATGGTCTCCAGAAGTTAATTTTCATATAGTCTTGCTGATCACTGGGGGAGCCCACTATGTGCAAAGCCCCTGCTGTGCTTGTGGAAATCAGCTGGACATACAGCTTTTCTGCACCAAAGAGGGACAGGCTCTTGAGTACCTAGACATACAGTCTCACATAAATTAAGTAACTGTATGTGGCTTACTAGGACCATGTTCCTCACTCCCTGAAACTGAAAGAAAAAGGAGGGTTGTTTTTTTTTCCTTCAAGTAATGCGTTTTTAACAGGACTTTTCCCTGGCTGCCATTGTATTGCCCTCTGTCACTGAAATTTAGCTGCTGAAATCTATAATATAAATGTGTACATACTTCTGCCTATAGTATGCAGTGTTCCAGGTTTCTAAAAGTAACATGCTGTATAATAATGCAGTAAATATAGGTCATCTTCTGTAGAATTTAGGTTTTAGCAAGTGGAACAATCCCATACATAAAATAGGAAAGAAAATTCCCAGTGTGGGTATCAGCTCTGTTCACATGATGTGACCATATATGCTTGAACTGTATAAACACACAAAATAGCAAGTGTATGATGAAAAGCTTCATATTAGCTGAAGAAATGTTTGCAGTATTTTGTATTAGATGCTACTGATACCTGAAGCTATCAGAATTTTCCAGGATGTCTTTATTAACCCACATATGTAATAGTAATTGAAAAACGTTCTCTGCCTCCTAGAACAGTTCTGTCTCCGGTGCTTCACTTTTCATCTGTAAAGCCTGGCACTGACAAGTCACTTTTTTAAGTCTGAATTGTGAAAGGGAGGAAGAACAACTGCTTTGTCTGATCATAGACTTGAAATGAACTAATCTGGTGTCTGAATTATTTCTGATGGCACAACACCAGCACCCATCAAAGAGTTCTGTGTGGGTAATTCTGAAATCACCTTTTGAAAATACTTTGAATTTCACTTTTTCTTCTTGTTCTGTGGCAAGATGATAATGTTCAACTATCAATCAAAAAGAAAATACACAAGGAAACTTTAATTTTAATAACATCATTCAGGCTTAGCTAAGCATGAAAAGCCACTAATAATGCATTAGCTGTTGTCATAATATGACCAGAAGCTTGTGGGTTTAAGTGGAAATTTGTATTGCATCTGTTCTTTGTTCAGTGTATGGCTTGGAAATTAATCTCTAATGAGTGCCTAATCTGCTGCACTTTTCCCTGTGACTTGGCATAAACATTGATTTATTTGGTATAGTTTGGCTGTAATAATTTACTATGAGCTGGATCACAGCTCTGCAGCTCTTCATTAGGGAATAGTAAACACTTGGCATCTTTTAAGTCAGTTAGGCCATGTCTAAAGTAATTTACTACAGCATGGATGGATCAGTACATTGAGGCTACTTGGTGCCAAGGCCCCTACATCTAACCTGTTGGCAGTTTGGGAGTTTTACTTTGGACTAGGTGGTCTGGTTGCTTGAACCAAATGTTCCCACCAAGGATGTGTTTTGAAACTCCCCAAAGGACCATGTATTGACTCAGACTCTCAGGTCTCCATTATGGACTGGAACTGATTAGGTTGCATCCAAAGCAGTTCTGGCTTAGCATCTTCTAGGAGCAATTGAGCTGATGCACATCAAAACCACTCTGCAAAGCAAACCAGTTCTCACTAAGTGGGCATGCTCAGGAGATCTGCATTTGCTTCAAGACTTCACTGCTGCTCAGGACTCACATACTAACATAGACACACACACTGGAACATAAATAAAATAAATTTGGGCATGCTCGTGGGGATTTTGACAAACCATTGCAGGTTTTATATTTCTGAAAACAGTCTCTCAGTGACAGGATTTTCCAGTCATATTGCAGATGAATATTCATTCACTATCTTGGCCAGATTCACAAAAAAGCTTGAGGCCTAATTGTTAAGGAGTCAACAGTTCTAGCTAGATCCAGATACCCAACCATTCAGATTCTGCTTAGAGCCTTGTGCCCAAGAGAGCCCTGTTGTGTTCAGTGCACTGAGCTTTTTCACCTCACTTCAGCTCACACTCCATACTAGTGTATAGCTTGACAAGGACCTTATCTGGCCACAAATCCCATGTAAACACGTATTTGTGTGTGTGTTAGGAAGAGTTCAGTCTGCTTTGATGGTGGTCTGTAAGAGATTTTTCCACCACGAGAGACTTTGAATCAGATTGTCATGTCTTAGTTCATGTGCCTGCCTGATTTATCAGCTTGCTTAGGTCAGGTTGGGTTAATCTAGTTTCTCTTTCTTGGCTAGAGGTCCACCATCATCTGTCAGGATGGGTTTGGTATCCTGCTTGAGCT
Organism: Psittacus erithacus; assembly: GCA_009867235.2. Classification (NCBI taxonomy): domain Eukaryota; kingdom Metazoa; phylum Chordata; class Aves; order Psittaciformes; family Psittacidae; genus Psittacus; species Psittacus erithacus. Next base: position 54,668 of record WYDI02000068.1, read on the forward strand.
ATGCTGTATATGATTACTTATAAAGTCCTAAACAATGGTCTATTATCTCTGTCTCATCTTTTGAGTCTCAATTCTTTGTTGGTGACAATTCTTGCAGAGCACCACAGCTTTTTTCACTTGGAAGGAGTCTTCCATGGCAGCACCCTCTTTTCCAGGAAAAGTCATGTACTTGGAGGCAGCCTGAACACACAACAGATGACAGCATTCCTGGGAATGCATTTAAGGTTTCTAAGCACAAGGATTGAAGAGAGACTTCTTTCTCCCAAGGCTTCTTTCATGCGTGGTCACCGAAGTCATCATCCTTTCCCATCAGAGGGAGTTTTCCTTTGTACCCAAGAAGCACGTGGTGGAAGATAATAGCTGCAGCTCTTGTGGACAGAGCTCTGGCAGAAGTCAGCCTCCCCAGCCCTGTGTTCAGGGATTTGGTTCTTCCTCTCTCATTTTTAGCAGCACACAATTCTTGCTTCTTCTAGCTCAGCTCATTTACTTGATTTGATCAAATGTTCTCCTAATTGTGATATTTTCAGAAATATTGATATAAGGTGAGATTTCTTCCCAGAACTTGTTGTATTGGGCTGAAGTTGTCAGGGAAAAATCATTACTTCCCCAGGAAAAGAGGGGAAATCCTTGTTTCTGTTTGATAACAAGCTAGATACCTGATAAACCTAAAAAAAGTTTGTGGCAGATGCCAATACACAGACACTACAGAGCAGTTTCTTTTGTTCATGCAAGCAGCTGGCTCACTGTTACACCTGAAGAGGTAATTAGAAAGATAAGTTGAAACACTAATTTGGAACATTCAGGGCTTCCCTGGGAAGGTATTGCCATAACAAAAGGAAATAAAGGAATTCACAGTCAAGAACAGGGGTGCTATCCACCATTTTTCACTCTTACTGGCAGCTCTAGGTAACCTTTAACCTCTTCCCACCAGCCTCCTCAAAGAAGCTACAAGATGCAGGAGAGTAACGGAAAAGGGTATGGTCTCCTCACACAAAATGCCGTATGCATTTATACTTAGAACAAACGTCTTTTATTCTATTCCTTGTGCTCTGTTACTCTCAGGTACTCCAACAGCTAAGAAGGAAAAGCAACAAAACCTGAAAATGCCACACACCCCAAGAGTAATTTTCTTTATAAGAACATTAATGGACACATTTGAAATCAATTTTATAGATTACTGGCCATTGGGATTATTTTATTTGCTTAGTTTATTACCATGGGTAGCACAGTGCTTGGCTCTGAATCCACTTTACATCCACTTGTAGTGCTGTACAGTGAACTTCACAACACAAAGTGCAAACGGGGCTTGCAAGGAGAGCTACAACTCACACAAATACAGATGTGACAAGTTGCGTGCTCAACTTTAGAGCCTGCTGTTGAAATCCCCTCTTGTTAGGAAGTGGAACTCTTTTGCCAATCATCTGATTTCTGTGATCAAAGCAAGCTTGGCGAGTGCAAGCTCTCAGACCCCATACTGCGCATGCTGAAGCTGATCACTTCAGCAAGAAGACAACTGGACCTTAGGAAAGAAAGCTGTATCAGTAACCTGGGATCAACCTGTATAAAATTTCTCCTTATCTGAACTGTGTTCTTGGGAGAAATATTATCAGTAGCTGTGTGTTAATTGGCGGGAAATTGCTTGCCCTGGGCTCCTCTGACAGAGGCCTCCCCCTTCCCTCTCCTCTCCCTGAACTCTGCTTTCTCATACTGCGCCTCGCTTGACGTTTGACGGCACTGAAGGGAGAGATGAATTCCATGAACAGCAGAAAAACAACTTTCCGCTCCAGCGCAAGGAGCCAGATGACGGATACTATTTTCAAAGACTTCTTTGTCCATAAGATGGCGTTTGAATTAGGAACTTGTTTAGCCAGATTCTCTTGTTACAATTTACTGATTCATTGTGGCGGGGTGTGGGAGGGCAGGATGACAGAGCCAGACAGCTTCAATTAATGATTTTTTTAAGAAAGGATCTCATTCAAACACAAATGCATCTTAAAAGTATATCCAGAATTAGACAGCAGGAGGAATTATCAATTGTAACCTACTTGTGCCTTTAAATGATCTGCTGAGGTGGAATAAGCTGGTTTATCTACCACTTTGCAGAGAAAAATTAAGTAACAGATGAAATCTGTGGTGTTTTTCTTAAGAACCAGAGGTAGTGGAGAAAGGGCTTTTTTAGGAAAAAAAATAATGTCCAAATCTCTCCTGCTCTCTCAATGAGACCATAACAGAAGTATCATTAGGGTTAGTAACATGGAAAAGGATTTGTGTTTCAGCAGTAGAGGAAACAAAAAGAAGGATCAAATTCAGGTCTCCCACCTGTTCTGACAGATTTAATTCTTTTGACAGTTATCTCTGGATTGCATCAGAATGGAAAAATTTGAAATTAGATCCAAGAAGATACTTACGCCTTATCCCCCCATCTTCAATTTTCCCCAGCCTGACCCAAACCTGCTTGGCAGCAGGGCCCACCTGTACTGAGAGAGCGCCTGGGACCTGACAGCACCGGTGCTGCCACTCTTCTTTCTCTGTGCTCCTTCAGCCAGGCCTGAGCTGTTCATACCCTATCCCTGTGAAATTGTGAGGTCCTCTCTGCTGCTGAGCAGTGGCTGTTTTCACAGCTTCTACTTTAATTTGAAAAGCTCCTTGGAAATCTCCCCTGGTGTCTAAGCTTGCAGTTGTGGAAAGGGGAAAGGTCTGGACTGGTCTTGTGTGACCACAGCCATTTAATTTCTCTGTCATTACTTCATGGGTATAGGTTACCAAGAATGTAATTCTCAACTTTCTTACTCACAAAAAGGAGCAATGGTCTAAGTTTTCTTTTCTGTTTTTCACTGTCAAAAGAAAAATAACTGTCTGTGGCAAACTCTTATTCTCTGCAGGTCACTTTCCCTCTGTACACAGCACACTCACGTATGTGTGCATGTGGTCATTAGAAACATCATGCACGCACAAACCCAACTTTTCCCAGAGTTTAGGTAGCAAGAAATATTGAACCCAGAAGACTGTATTGATGATAAATAATTATACTTTTAATGAAGTCCATTTTCACATCACAGGTTTCTTTAGATAAATTTTTCAACTTTCAAGTTCCCTTCTTTTTTTTCCCTATTTGCTCCTCTCAAGGCAGCATTCAGAATAAGTATTTCAGAGTGGGGAGGCAAGACTTCTGAATGAACTTTAGCCAATTTAATAAAACTAGAACAAATCAATAAGCCACCCAGGCATCTAATGCTTTCAGTATTCCTACTGACAGTTCCACAACATCAAACAGTATGGGAAACATTTTCAAGGTAAGTCCTCTGCATTCTGAAAGAGGTCCCTAAAGGCATCGAGATGGAGGTTTTCTTGGCCTACCTGTTTAAAATGGGTCGTGCTCTGCATTCACAATCATTTTAGAGTCCGGTGCAGTTCTTCAAAGCAAGAGCTTCAGCAATACATGCTCTGCACAGGCTGGGAGCATGCTGCAGCCAAGGTCAGGGAGATGGTCTGAGGGGCACAATACCCTCCTCTCCACAGCTATGTTCAGAAACTACCTTTCTTCTTAGCCTTGGCTGGTGTGGTGATAAAACCTACTCTTATATCCCCACAATGCCTACTCATGCTTCATGCCATCCTTAAACCAAATCCTAACCTTACATCTCTGGTTTCAGCAGGAAACGCAGGGCCTCGTCATTTGCTTTGTCTGCGCTACTAGAGCAGCTTCGCTACCCGAGCAGTGGAAATGGAGCTTCTCATGGTAGCAGATATCCTTTGCCAATGCAACGTGTTTCAGTTCTCAGGGAACAGATGCTATACAAGCGAAACTACTTGTGTTGGTACAACTACCTCATGGTTTTATCTTTGTAAAAGTGCAAACCCAAAATGTTTCCTCTGGCGGAACTTCCTAGATGGATCTTGATGAGGGACTGAAAGAGGGATATTGCACTAGTACAGGGCCTTTGGGGCAGGGACAGCTGCTACAGGTGAAACTGGTCATTTCTCTCTTCTCTCCCTCCTTTCTTCCCCCATCTCTCCCTCTCCCAGGTGCAATTTGCTGTACTGTTCCATTTAACTGCAGTTAGTCTAAGGACATCTGTCAAAACAATGAGGCTGATCTGGGATCATGGATCATCCAGCCCCATCTTGACCCCAGGCTCTGCCAGCAGCTTATGGCAGAGCTAACCCTTGTTGCTGTCTGTGGGAGGTGGGTCTCTACACAGGCCATGCTCTTTGCCATTTTTGGTCCACTGATGCTCTTTTGTTCTGTGGAGGTTAAGAAGAAAATGTGACAGTCAGGATGATGCTCTCTTGGCATCCAGATGTAGTCTCAGTCATTTACTGCTGTAATCTGTTCATGATCCACTTGGATCAACATTTTCAAGTGTATGATCTCACAAGGCTCATTTTATCTGCAAGATCCCAGGGCTCCCCATGTATGCTGCTCTGGTGCTCTGTCAGTCAGTGCAGTTGTGTCAGCTGAAGTGTGGTTGTGCCAGCACAGTTTGTTTCACTTAGCACAGGAAAAGATGCCAAATGGAAATTCTTTTGGGTGCTCCCTCAGCTACTTTGCTCCTACCTTGCTATTATAGGTTCACGACTATGAACACAAATTGCTGTCAGAGAGGTTTATCAGCTGCTCTCCAAATCCACTTCTGGTGTTAGAAATGGAGGTGTACCACAGCTCTTACAGTCTCTTGTCAGGGAGGATTTGCTGAATAATATCTGACTTTGCCAAATGAGCTGGTATACCTCTCCAGTGATTGCACAGAAATTAAGGAGTCCCTGATTATCCTCACAGGAAAGGCTTTGGACCCTTCACTGTAATTTTCAGAAGTCACCCCTGGCTCTGGGATTCCTGAACTCAGATGCGGATGGGGATGACAGAAGGACTGAGGAAGTCGAGGTGGGGAAACATGCTTTGTGCTTTTGTACGTGAGAGATAGGGCATTTTGAGCTGAATGACTGCAACTCGGAGGCAGCCCAAATCAGCACCTGCATTTGAAAAACTTTGCCTCATTTGTTCTTTTTCCATATGCCAGCTTTAGATGACTCTGAGAATCACAGATATCGGCTGGGTCATCCCAGAAATTTTCTAGTATAAGTGCAAGGGAACCAGTCCTGCTCTTCCCTGTGCCCCAGTGAATAGAAGTAACATTTCCCACTAGAGAAGAACTAGCAGTGACTTTAAAAAAACAGCCAAACAGGGAAACACATTCAGTTGTGTTAGTGGTGGAGGGGATTTATGTTGTGAACTATCCACTTAAGCCGAGAATTTAAGCGAGGGGCAGGGGTGGGGGTAGAGAGTTCAAGAAAACACAGTTCCCTTGTTAAAATGAAATAATGAGTTTAATATATACAGGCAGAAAGAGGAGGCAAGTCCTTTTCCTGTTAAATATTTACCATCTGAGCTGTGCTTAGGCTCCTGATTTTCTGTGTCTCTAAAGGTGGTGGTACTTGTGACAGTAGGATATGTTCCTTAATGTATTCCTCCCTCTCAACCCACCTTGCATGGGAAACGGCTTCGGTAACAAAAAGCAGACTGTTTCCTTCTCATGAATATTAATCAGTAAACTCCCCCTGCTATTTTAAATCGAAGGCTGGTGCTAAAGCCCTTTTTTCCCCCACTCAAGCATCCCCCGAGGAAAACCCTGAAAGTCCTGGGAAATCCATGCACAGGGGCTGCTGTGACTAGAGGCCTTCTAGGCAGTGACATATAAAACTCTGAGGTCAGGGGGCACAGCAAGAGGAGGAATCAGCTTTGTTTCCGCTATGTGTTGCTGAAAGCTAAACCTTTATGGAACTTTTCTAGCTGCATATTTGGCTATTTAGCTTTGAAAACAAAAGATTTATTTATTTTTTCCTATTCATCGTCGGTTTTGTCCCAAGTTGACAGCAGTGACATAAGAAAGACGCTCCTGTTCTGAGTTGGAGCTGTGTGTGCTGCTTTGGCCATAGCTGCTTTAGTACAAGTAATGTATGATCTTTAAGCGAAGGGAGGAAAACAAAGAAATGATTGCACAGAGCCAATGTAAACACCCACTACATCAATTCATTCTTCCAAATAAGAAAATTAGAACTCTCCCTGGCAAGTAAAATATATTGATCGGAGCATGTATAGTACTAGATGATGTCCAGAAACCCAGCTGTGTGTCTTCACGATCCACTCAGCTTCATATCAAACCAGAGGAATATTCCCAAGGACACGGGGTGATACAGCCGGCGGTTGGTTTGCCTCCTAGATAACCCTGAGCAGCGCTGAATGATTCTTTGAACTCAAAGCAATTTGCGATTGTGTTCAGAAATAACACACAGACTTGCCAGAATCTAAGAGTGTATCAGCAACCAGTGTGTATTTTTCCAGTGCCTGTAATGATAAGCGGATGCAGCGTTTTGTTGTTTTCTCTTTGGGGCAGTGTTAGCACTTGTGGTGTGCTAGAGGATTTCCCATGCCAAGGATGCAATTCATGTCCTGAAGAGTGTGTGGTCAAGAATAATGTTTTTAAATCTTTGTCCTTTATCAAAGGATCTGGATAGACTTCAAAGAACATTATTATCCATATCTTACAGCTGGGAAAACTAGGTGAGGAGGGTGACATGGGTTCCCCAAGATGATCTTATAAGTTGGTGTCAGAGCAGAAGTAAGATACTGTAGTTCCTGCCTGCCATGTATGCCACATCTTGCTATGCTGTGAAGGTCAGTGCAGGTGCTGTATGGACCAGATCTGATGTACTGGTTGAAGACACTGAGTGAGAGGTGCTGCATACAGTTAACAAATGGGAGACTCGGGGCAGGGGAAGGGATACAATCAAGCTGAGCAGCACAAACAGACCTGTATTTGGTGGCTGCTGGTGAACAATGGTAGAATGGCAGTAAAGCTCACAGGACAGTCTCTAGGTGAGCATGAACATCTCAGTCTTTGGGAACAAAGTCTGAGGACATTGCAAGGGCAGAGGGTGGGAATATAGCACGGTTTGCTCACCTCATACCTAAAAGTAAATATTTGATCCAAATCACCTGTGTCACCCAACTGAACTGGTGATATTTTTCCCTGATTTAATCTGAAGAAATGATACCTGATTCATGTAAAGGCAGAGTGGATGAATCAAAAGTACCTGATCCAGCATAAAGCTTGCTAACACATAGATAAGACTTCATGATTCTTTGACCAATTTAGAGCTTGAAGAGTAAACTCACATGAGAGCAGCATCTTAGGTTAGGTGCTGCAGTGGTTTTGTTTCAGAGCCCTAAAAACACATACACTTCCATATTCTGGGAGTAATTCTGAGGTAGGGTATCTGTCTGTGTTCAGAGGAAAAGATCATCAGGCAGAACCTGTCCTTTGTACTTGCAAGTTCTGGATGGAGTCAGTGGTTCGCACTATTACAGAGAGATGTGTATGTTCTGCAGCAAGGTCTCAAGCAAAACTTTTGGTAGATTGTAGACAATTTAAGAGGGTTTCTCAAGCTGCAGTTGTCCTGCTCAGGGCTTCTCCAAGGTGATGGCAGCAGTACTGTTCTTCCAGGACACAAAAATGAGAAATGGCTGTAACTAATAGCTGTAGGTATAAACATGTATCACTAATTAGACATAGTTAATAGTTTCCTGTCTCCATTAAGTGCTTACACCTGATATTTACTCTTGCTTTTCACTCTTCTTTGGAGTAGCTGAGCTACAGCTGACTAATCCAGTTGGTGATGAAGAAGATGATAGTACTGTCAGTCAGTTTTAATGGAATGACTTAAATGTGTGAAGTATGAGAATGTAAGTATTAGCTAAAAATCAGGTTACTCATGTCAAATGGAAGCTTTTGGCCATCAATATGTTTTGAAGACTGCGGTGCATGGTGGCAGAAAAACCGTGCAAAACTCAAGCAACCAAAAAGAGATCAAAATTACTATAAGCTTGAAAAGGTATATTCTAACTGTATTTGAAAAGAATGCAACAACTTTCTGTTCAGGGAACTACCCTCACAGCAGTGTTTTATAAAGATATAAAATCAAGCAGCTAAGCATTAAATGGGAGACCCAAGTGCAAACTGAGAAATGGACTTGACCCAGACAGTAGTTGTGAGAGATCAGAAGCACATGTTGAGAACTGGTCATTTCCTCTCAGCTGAACACTTCTCATCCTTCTATCTTCAGGCCAAGATGCTTTATTTACTAACAGACACAGATATTCACCACTATATTGCCTGTAGTATATGACAATAATGGGAAGTTTCCAACAGGCAGGTATGGCACCCTGGGGATCATGCAAACCTGACTCTGGATCTCAAATTCTAAGTTTTTCTGATAGTGTTACCTAGCCCAGCTGTGCTGGTCGATCCCAGCCTCTTATCACAGCCTTGTACAGAAGAGGGTAGGAGAAATGCTGAGACATCAGCAGTCAATACCATAGGTGCAGTATTCTTTTCTCTGACATCACTCAGCTGTGACTGTAGATGCCAGAGCCAAGACTGGCCCGGTTTTGGAGGGAGGCACTATCTCTAGACTGCTACACCAATAGGCTGTACTGACACTTGCACTTTTCGTGGATGAGCAGTTTTCTGTGATGTATGTAGGAGCAGAATTCTTGTTTCTACTTTTCCTGTTAGTCCCCCCATCTGCCCTGTTGACTTCTGCATTCCTTCAACTTATCAGGTGACATCTCTTTCTCTGTGGCATTCTCTCTGTACTTACCCAGGGATTTGAATACCTCCCAGTTAGTGATTTCTGGCAGAACAATGTATGTCACTGATAGTACAGTCTAGAGCCAGCTTGCCTTTCACTTTCCTATTTGACCTTTTTAACTTTGTTATTTCACAAATATTCAGTCTTGAAATTTTACGCGCTTAAAGCACCTGAAAGAAAATTCTCCGCTGGTAAAGTTGACTGAACAAACTAGCCAAACCTTGAAAGGATGTAATTTCCCTTGAAAGTGCATCCTCACAGATAATTGATAGCATAGCCATCTTTCAGACCAGATGGTTTCCTTTTTGGATGCTTACACAGAATGAAGTATGAGGAGCAAAGTAGCCCTTATAGCCTCAGAACAGAGCCTGCCATTGCTTTTTAGACTAAAATCCACATTCTAGAAGGGTATAAACTAATAAAAATAATCCTTGCTTTTCACCTGATGATAATTAGCTCCCATGCAAGAGAAAAGTAATTTCTGTTCACTGGTTGGTTATTTCTTTCATATTTATTATTGTATATTAAATATGTATATATGTGTACATACCTATTAGACAATGAATATAGTGCTGTGTAAGACAAATACATAGACATATTGCAATGTATAGTTACATTTATTGCATGATTTTCTTCATAGAGATTTGCAATGGGTAAAAACTATGTCTTCCATGGAAATAAAGCCACTTTTGGTGTGGAATTAACATGGTGTTTACTGTACTTCATAATAATGTCTAATAGCTGAGGTTGGGCTAGTCCAGCCTTCCCTTTTGGGAATATCATGCAGGTTGTAATAGTATGATAGCATTGGCATCTGTGTTGAGCATAGAAAGAAACACAACACCAGCCTCTTCTTCCCATATGGAGAGGCTTAAGTGCTGAGCTGTTCACAAGCACAGTGAACATTGGTCCTTTACTCCTGCAGTGTGTACTATACACTGCACAAGCAGTGGTTTACCTCTCTCTCTGGAAAGGTAGCAGAACAGATGGGACCATGTTGGAGGATGGATGGTCTGCAGGATGGATTGTGGTGGTTAGGGTAGAGGTGGAGAAAGAAAGCATCAGTTTTAGATAGCAGGGGAATTTCAGAAAGGCTGAGAGGAATCACCTACATTGGCATGAGAATTTTAACAGGGCATTTTGTTAGTTCTTTAAAAAGAAACAAAACACTTCTTGAGGTTATCTGTGTACTGTGGAGGAAAAACACCACATACTGAATCAGTGGCAGCCCAACTATAAAGTGTCTCAGAGGTTGCTTATTTGTGCTTTGGTGTGGGCAACCACAGGACTGGTTTACTCTCCTAAACTGATAAGGATAGAGGATCGTGAGAGGAGGGAGAGGATATTTGGGCAGAATAAGAAGGAAATAGGAAGGAAAACGCATGTCTTTTAAGGAGATAACACTTGGGCACCCATTGCTGAATCATGATGGCTATACAATTCTGCTTTTTGTTTCTCTTCCATGTGAGCATAAGGCAAAAGGGACAGCAGGACTGCAGGGAGAATTCTGCAGAGGTGATAGGAATGATAAAATTTAAAGACAAAGTTTGCGAAAGCAAAGCAGTGCAAGAGGGATTGATCTACCATTCTTCTGGCAAGATTGGCATTAATACTAATTTCAGGGAGTGATATACATAAGGACCATGCTAGATTCCCCATGTTTAAATTCTTCATGATGGTTCTATGATTTTTTAATTCTTTTTTAACTTTTACTACTCCTTTTGTTTCTAAGAAGTTGCCTTGCCAGAACAGAGCAATTGGACAAGTGATTCATGTAACACTCATCAGTATCCAGTCTGAGTAACATTATCTGATTCCTGAAAGCCTTATCCTTCCCATCTCCACTTTTTGTTCTACCCTTGTCTAGCACTGTGCTCAGCCTGGAAGTAAGCAAGGGCAGAGACCTTGCCAGGTCATGTTTTTTGCAGTGTTTGTGCAAGAAGGCCCTAGTCCTAACTTTTTAGCCTTTGGGGAACAGCACTGGTCAAAGTGGTTGTAACCCAGAGCCTGCCTATGAACATGAGGAGTTTGTTCTTTGATGGAAAGTGCTGTGAGCAGGATAGCGATGGCTTTTGCATGGTATGTTTGTGGAGGGGCTGGGCTTTTCCCAGAGAGCCTGGCTATGCTGGTAACTCCCTCTCCTGATTCCCAACCATATGCTTTCCCTAAGTACCAACTGCACTGGCAGGGCTCAGTCTGAAAGAGCAAATGATGTGCCTTTGGAAAGGTTCAGCTGCCCCTTCATGTGCCCTTTTGGGGCTTGGGCTAGCCAGGCTTCAGGAAGGGCAGAGAGGAGAAGGTCAGAAGATGAAAGGGTCTTTAGAGTAAAACCCTCTGCTGAGATGCAAGGCAGAATGACTTTGTCACTCAATTAGACTGGACTTTCAAAGTAGGGAATGAAGTGTTGGGCTCAGCAGTGCAGCCCTTGTCAGCGCAGCGTGTGGGAGGCAGAGGGAGGGAAGTGAGGAGTTCAGCAGCTGGCACAGCAGCTGGGCCCTGCCAGCTTGCTTCTTGCCTATCGGTGACCTGCTTCTCCTCTGGCTGTGGCACTTGACACTCTGCTAAGTTACTCTTCTTAGTTCTCCTTTCCTGGTGCAAGGCTCAGCAGCAGACATGCTCCCTGAGAAAACCAGGAGCTCAGGACCAGCACAAAGCTTTTTATGCAAAGGATTTTGAAGCCTGCTCATATGAAGAGATTAACAGGCAAGAGTTAGCGGCTTCTGAACTACATAGTGGAAAACTGCTTTGAAATCAAAATAGCCTTAAATTACATGATTAAATATCTATTAATTACTCAGTCCTTACTAGGTACTTTGGCTTGAAGGCTGATCTATTTCATGCACCTTTCTGTCCAAATCAGTGAACACTGGATGAACACCCATTGTGAGCTGTGAAACTCAGAACCTTGTGAGAGGAAATAGCTCCCTCATGAAATTCAAAGACCTCTGTAACTGTGCAGAGAAAGGATGTAAATAGGTGTGTGGGTCTTCTTCAGAGGCCTTTCTAACCCAGACTGCCCCATCCTCTTGGCTGAAGCATCAACTATCACTTGTATATGTAACTAAGCTGTCTGTATAATTTGTGTCTTTCAGTGCTGTATGAACATTGCAAATGTGCATGGTGGTTGAGATTTTCAAAAGTCACAGGAATTAACAGGCTCATAATACAGCCAGTGCCTAAATCCCTGAGACTGTGTGGAAAGGTTGTCACAAAAGCTGTTATGAGGGTTGCAATGAGAATGCCCCAGGGAAGGAACTCGGAGTCACCCTAGTTGGAAGCTGAGAGATTTCACAGGCAGGGCTTCTGTTTGCAGCATTTTGCTGAATTCTAGTGTCATTAAACAGTCTCAGGATGACTCTGTAAACCACTCCTTATCCCAGCCAGGTCCAAAAAGCTGTTTTATTGAAGCCAGGAATAGTTGGATTTCACAGGGGTGATTTAGCTTGGTTTCTTCTACCTCATGTATCCTTCTTTCTCCTCAGCCTCACAGCACTTCTTGCCGGTGTTAAACACTGCATTAGAGCCGCTACTGCAGTGCACCATCTTTACATTTTCTCCCCAAGAGTGGATATCTGCCTGCATTTCTAACTTTCTGTGCCACAGGGGAGCTGGAGTGTGGCAGAGCATCTCTCCCTGTGCTTCTGCAGCTCCAACAAATAATAATACTGTTTTTACCTCTTCATGTCCTGCATCACTTGGTGCATTCATACTATTACCCTCCAGTCTCTCAGCCTCAAACAGATGCATTGCATACGCATTAGTTTTAACTCAAACTCTGGCACCAGCCATTTCTCTCAGCATGCAAATCAAAGTGTAGATTGTGGAAGCTCTGCACTGTCCAAGCAGCCTGCCCTATTTAGCAAGGACCAGGATCACTCCATGACATGTATAACAAAGACAGTATAGCCTAAGTGTCCTGGAAAGGATACTCAAAACCAACCAGTTTGGTTGGATAGCTTGCTGATAGCACCTTCTTATCTTCAGTACCCTCGATGCTACTGTTAAGTGTTGTTGCATGGCAGAGGGAATTGCAGCCACTGTAGCATCTTGAAAGCTGAGCATCAAGTGAATTTCTGGGAGTCCTGAATTTCAGCAACTTGTTTGTCAGTATCAGTGTGGAAAGCAAGGTTTTCCTATTTTGTGTCTTGTTAGGTTTTCCTACAGACCAGTTGCCATTAGAGTATTGCAACCAACCCAACATTTATCAGAAAGTGAGAACCTGCGTTGATAGAAGGGATAAAGAGCATCAGCTGCTTTCAGGAAGGGAGAACTGGTGCCAATTTATGGTTTGCTCTCAAAGGGCCTGACAAGCATCTTACTGAAACTGATGGAACAGCTGGCATTGATTATATTGAGTTCAGCTCCAGCAGAAACTCTGAGAGCACTTTGCAGCATCTAATGATGGCTTCCTACATAACCGCCTTGGAAACCTGATCTGCTTTCCTTCCAGCCCCATTTCATTCCAGGTTGGCTTGTGTTTCTTTGTTCACCAAAGCTCTTGTTGACTAAATCTTCTGGGACAAACATGTAACTGGTGCTTAAATCCTCACACAAAAGGAAGCACAGATGCCTTTTCTGCTTTGAAATATCCAAGGTCCTTCTCTGCATAGCAAGAATCCATGACCTGAATGGACTCTGGGAGAGTAGAAAGGGACTTGCTGCCTGTGAGGCCTGGTTAATATGCCTCTCACTGGCTGGCTTTGTGCCTTCTCTTTAGCTCCTTGTGAATGAGAATGGCCTGCTGGCAGGTAGCCTGAGGGCTAGCTATGGCTAGATGTGAAAAGATGAGCCGGGAAACAGGAGCAGGAATAAAAGTAGGGAGTACCAGATGAGAAGAGGGGAAACCATTTTCCTTGACAGCACTTTCCTACTGGGACTGTATGTAGTGTAGCCTTCTCTCTTTTTGTCTGCAGCAGATCCTTACAGCACCTGTTATCCGTCTAATTGATTCTCATCTTCTCAGAGGGACGTCTGGGAGCTGGCCTTGTATTGCTGATTATTTTCTCAGCTCCCCTAGCACCCTTGGGCTGAACCACCGGTTCTGTATCTGGAGGCAAAGGGTTTTAGATGCCATGCGATAGTGGAATTGCCAGAATGCTGACCCTTCATACATGTTGCTGATGTATTTTCTAGTTTGGAGAACTCTCAATTGTTCCAGCACAGCAAGCCTGCTTCTAGAATCTAGAATTTGCTTTGTAAGCCCAGTCACTACTGCTAGTTCTTTTTAATTCTTTGTCTATTTTTAGTGTGAAGGCAAAAGTCAATGGACTTAGAAAAGCTCAGACTGGTCTGTAAAATAGCTTCTAATTTTTCCAGGTGACCTCTAAACCCATGTTTAGAAGCTTATCTCCTGTCTCACTCTGAAGCCATTAAGCATGTGGAGTATGTTCAGCAGCTGACAATGACACTGAGATTTGGAAATATTAAAGGTAGAAGAAATAATCCGCCAAGATAATGTAGCTCATGTCAAGGTAACATGGAGAAACACCCAATGGTAATTCCATGTTAAGCATGAAGTCAAGCATAGGTTCAGGCTGATTTTAAAAAAAAAAAAAAAAGGAAAAGAAAAAAAGAAAAAAATCACTGAAAAGAACAAAACCAAAGGAAATAGGAACTAGATGCTATCCAGTGCTCCATGTGCACTGTGAGGGGAAACAAAAGTGCGCTGTGCCTGTGCTGTGCTGTCAGAGCCAGGGGCAGTGCGAAGCAATGGGCTAAACCTGTTGGTGTTGATTTATCTGGCTAATGGAAATTCAGTGCAGCACTTGTAGCATGTCTGGGAACTGGCAGAGCAGTGCACTTGCCTCAGCAAAATCAAAGGGGTCTTCGTCTCTTGGTAGCTCTTGGGAGGCTTGTTCTCTCCTTGGGGCACAGAATGCTGTGAAGGGCTTCTATGAGAGGGCCCCAGTGCTCTTCTTCCAGCTCCCATATCTGTAGGGAAAAGGCTGTGTGGAGAGGGTGGGAAGGTGTCGTTGGAATATCCTCGGTCCTTTTGTCTGTCAGTGTTATGTTTTTTAGTGTGAGGGGAGGTCCCAGGCATTTACAAGAAGTATTTCAGGAAGAATTTTCTGCGCTAATTGCCATGCTGTTTACTGCCAGAGAAATGCGGGGTTTATTACTTCATGCACTTTAAAACTGGCTGAGGGTGACAGGGTTTATGATTTAATCTCTAGCAAGTGCCTCTTTCATTGGGGGTAGGTGAAATGTTACTATCATCTGTTCAAAGGCGGAGTGACAGTTTTGTACTAGAACCCAACTAACTGCATCTCAGAAAAATGCTGATACAATCACACGCAAGAACTGAATGAGATGAGACACTTTTCTCCCCGTTTCTGCAGCACACAGTGGAAGCTGCTGGTATTTGATGAGCAGTAACAAGGTGTCCCACTGCGACACTCCACCAATGCCAATTGTTTATGCCAAGTATGCTGAGCAACCAATGTGTGGAAGAGGCAGAGTCGTGTTTAGCACAATGAGATCCAGGAACTCGGATATGTTGCGGTGTTATTTCCTGATACCGTTGTTGCTGATGAGAATTTATATACAGTTTCAGAGAGGCAGAAAAGCTTACTCCTGAAAAGAGGAGAGTTAGCAATTATTTCTGCATGAGCTGACCCCATCAGCCTCCACACGCCCCAGGTGTGCAGATCCAGGATGCTAAGTTTAGCCTTACTTTAGTGTTGCAAATTACACTCAAATCCCCCTTATCCTCAGCAGTTTTATTGTTGATAGCTGCTTCTGGAAAGCACGTTCAAGATACATTACCTTAATTCATGATTTGCCTTGGTTTGCCTCAGCCTCTCTCTCCTGTGTGCTCTGAAAGCCACCCTGTTCTCTGCTGTGCTTCAGCCTTGCCTGGTCCCTGTATCCCAGCACCTCTTTGCCCAGCCCTCAGCGCAGGGGACCCTGGAGGGTCAGTTCTGGGGTTGGAGGCTTTGTCCTGGCACAACTTCACACTTGGGCACTGCTTTCTTCTTGCATCTTCTTGCACAGATGGGTTATACCTGCATAGGGGCACAGCACAGGGATTGCAGATGACTGCAGATGATTCACAAGAATACGTATGATCAGGGTGTTTTTCTGCTGTTGTATGGGAACTCATTAAAAAGCTCCTAACATTTTTCCATTTGGCATTTTAAGAGCACAGGATTTTTGCACTATGCTGAAAAGCTCCTCTGGCATTTGTAAAGGAGGTGAATCTAAGGTTCCCTGGCTAGGCTACAGACATGTTACTGGGACCTTAGCACTGTCTGTGCCTCAGAGAGGAGAATCGGATTCTTCTCTCCGATTTACCTAACTGGAGGCAGCTTTTATGACTACATTTAAGGTGTTTGTACAGATTTGCAACAAAGCTGAAGAGGTGTACTTGTGGATGAAAGCACTGTGTGCCCTGAAGCCTGTGACACCTGTCCATCTTTATGGCAGCACATCATCTTTATCATCTGCATCACACACCTGCCAGAAAGGGCTCACCTGCCCTTTCTGGGTTCATACACAGGTATCTGTACCCTGGGTTAACCTAGCTTGCCTTTGGGTCCCTTTGGTATAAAATGTGGCGATACCTGTTTCAGAACATCTCCTTGCTGAGGTTTTTAGCACTTTACAGCTTTTCGTACACTGTTTACCCATCCCCATTTCCCCCCATATTGGGGTTACTCATCCCCCTCCACTTCCTTCTGTCAGTGCTCCATATGCTCTCTTACTCCACAAGAATAGGCTCAGTACAGTCTCCATGCTTTCCCCTCCCAAAGCTCTGGTTTTGGTCAGTAGAGAGTGACAGACCTAGCAGAAGCTGACAAGCCAGAAAGCCGGGTGGCAGGGCCCTGTTGTCCCTGTAATGACTGCAAAAACACCTATACTACTCTATGCCTCCAACAGATAGGGAGCCCTTCACTGCAAGCGCTGGAAGAACAAATTGACAAACACCTGAGCTGGAAACAGACTGCCCCTGCAAGGAGGCTGGTTACAGTGTTAAAGGAGAGGAAAATTCTGAGTCATTAAATAGGAAAGGATCAACTCATCATGTGCCCTGCACTTTGAAGCAAACACAGCAGGAGAATAGAGTAACTATGGCTTCCCTTCCCCTGCACCGATAACTGGAGTCCTTTTTTCAGCAAGCACACAGCACACAGCTGCGTGACTCATTTTCATTTTACAAGGCTGCTTAGGTTTTACTGTGACAAAATTCAGTGCCTGTAAAACTCAACTTTTTATTATCACCTTCGGAAAATGGCACACTTCTTCATGTTCCTGTTGGTGTCCCAGACTTTCCTGCTCGAGAAATTTCTTTCCTAGGACACGTTGTAGAATATAAGGGATGGTCAACAATCTCCAGATTGCCCGGTTTGTGCAGTCCATGAACTTTAACAGTACAAATACAATGAATGTATTTTACTATATCAACTTTTTGTATTCTGAACGCTGTTACAAAGACAAGGAGTTCTAATGCTGTTCTGCACACTTCTGCAAAACAGCCCTGTCCTCAACATACTCTCTTGCCTTAGGCATTCTCAGGAAGGAGTGCAGTACTTCTCCTCTGCTTCTGTTTGATCTGACCATCAGTTCTCTGTCCTTCAGCTCTGATGTGGCTTTACCTTTCCCTCAACTGCAGGTGACTTTTAGTGTTTATGTAGCCCCTTCTCACCCCACCAACCCATTCATACTGTGGAGAATTGGCATTCTTCACCGCATCTCAAGTCTGTGCTGTTCCTCACACTTGTGAGATAGCATGGGGAAGAGCAGCTCTGTCTGACCTGCACTTGCCATCCAGCCCATGGCTCCTTTCTGAAGTGCCTGGGAGGGAGAGGCTGGCCCTGGTCACGGCACATGAGGATTATAAACACTCACAGGGCTTGGGGACACCTGTCTGGCACTGGAGTCAGGCAAGTCATCCTCTGGCTTTTAGTTTGTACAACAAAAACCATCACCATTAGGGTCCCAAGGAGCTTAAGCTTGACCCTTTGCACTTGGTTTATCATTTTAAGGGGCGCTACTACTCATTTATGGCAGGTTTGGGTGAAACCAGATGTTGGGGTAAGTCATTCAAGACTGGGAATTCAGCTCTGGAGTCCTTACCCAAAGGAGACTGTAACTGACTGTGTAGCTGGCATTTCTGGTGGCCTGCCTGTCTTTCCTGCTCTCTAGACATAAGAACAGTTTCAAATAAATCAGTGGATTTAATTTTTTTTATCAGTTTGGTGTAGTGTAGGAAAACTGTATTATCCCAAAGGAAAAAGTCACTTTCGTCTCCTACTACACACCTCAATGTGGAAAAATAACTGAAGGATCATTCTGTGCCTGATTTGCATCATGGCCTGTGAACTTTTCTGTTCTGGCACAACTGAGGAGGCAGGGAGCTGCAACATGGCCTGGGAAAAAGCAGCAAGAGTAGAGGGGTAGGAACTTCTTAATCCATGTAATTGCCAAGCCAGTACATTATGTGTGCTCCTCAATTTTCTAATTTTGTGGCCTCTTCAGATTTGTCTGAAGACAAATCTGTCTCCCTGCATGACAGCAGAGAGAGGCTGGAACTGGTTTTAGGAGATTGTAAACATGTAAGAGTTGCAGAGGGCATTACTAAACTGTAGATTTCAGCCAGTAATCCCCAGGAACATGAAAATCATTAGCTTTGGGGATTTCACCATAGTGTCACTGCACTGATTTATCCTGTTGAACACCAGAAGTATATGCAGGTGGCTCACCCTCAGGAGCTCTCAGTGAGCTAGAGCCAAGCTAGCCAGGGATGGGACACAGGTGCTACTCCAACAGACGTGTTGACACTGGCTGTGCTTGAACTTTAATAAAGGGGATCCTTTTCTGTGGAGGATAGTTAAAAAGAATAACCCCAGGGGAACCCAAAGTGCTTGAGGGTCATTTTGATTGCTCTTTTCCGGTCAAGTGCAGCAGAATAATCAGCTGTTGCTTCTGCCTGGCATTTTAAAGAAAGAATCTCTGGAGATTGAAGAACAAAGGCTATATATATGTGTGCATATATAAACATATATACATATATATACAAATATAAAAGGGGGAGCAGAGAAGCTCCTAGCAAGGGAACAAGCCTCTTTTACCCCAGCAGAAGTTATTGCACTATGGTGTGTGACACTGGAGCCCATGGAGAAGCTGCCCAACATCAAAGCTGTCAGTGCTATCTCTTCTCTGCAGCAGGGTCCCCCACCTCCGACACAGTGCTGGGTGGACACACAGGGACTCAGCGCAAAAGAGAGGGTGGCTGTCATGAAGTGTGTGTGTTACAAGTGGGTGTGATTTTGCTTTTCCTCCTGAAATAAAATTCACACTGGTAACTTCAGTATGAGCAGTTTCCTCAGCATCAGAAACATCCACTGCTTTTTGCTCCCCTCTCTCTTCCCTGCTTTCCTCACTGTTTCCCTTCAGAATCTGTATCCCCCCCCCTTAACAAAGGAACAAAAATTCATCACCACAGCTGTCTCGCTGCTGCTCTATGCTGCTCTACTGCTCCATGCTTAATATTCAAGCTGGAAAGCCAGCAATTTTAACTCAGAAACAGGAGAATGACTTGCACTGCAGATTTGGTAAAGCTGCTTTCTGCCTGTGCTCCTTTCCTCCCACCATGTGTGTGAAAACTGTCTCAGATTTCACAGTGGTGATTTCTGCTCCTAATATCAAATCCTGAAGGGCTCAGCTCCTGAAGTTGCCAAGTCATTGAACACCCATGAGAGATTTGACTGAGATTTTGTCCAGTGGGTCCAGAAACAGGGGAGAGTGATTAATGGAAGTAAATAATATCCTGAGTGTGAGAATTAGAATGATTACATTTCCTTCCCATCAAAATAAGTATGATTACTTATTTTGCCTGCACAGGCTTTTTTTGGCACTGTGTTGCTTTACTGAGGTTTTGGGTGCCCAAATGGCATTGAAGCTGGGAACATAGGGCAGAAAATTTGCATCAAAATCTCAACATCACACCTTGCTTCAGCCATATAAATGCCATCATACTTACGTGGTGTTTTCTCTGCAGCAGACACATGTCCCAAGCTGTACCAGTGGCAGGAAGATGGTGTTGCGGCTGTGTCCACCGTGGGATCTGGATTGGATCCCTAGGTCAGCCACAATTTAGTTACCTTCAAAGACAGATTACAATCCTCTCTGTCACAGGGGATTGAAAATAAGCCCCTGTAATAACTTTTTGTTGCTAATGTAATAATTTTTGGTTAGAAGCTCCCTAGAGAAGAAGCATTTAAGTTGTAACACATTGCCATATGTGCAAGGAGACCCTCAGATTGGGTAGAAAAGCCCATGCCAAGATGTTGCACTAGCACAGTGGTGTGAGGAGAGCTGTGTTTGTTCTGCAGGGCAAAAGGAGCATGGCAGCCATGACACAGATCACAAATATCCTGCTCTGGTGTCACTTGGTCCAGTGAAGCTGGGACACTGCGGAGTTGTGTCTTTTAAAGTAATGCAGAATTCCTGGGAGGGTGTTCAGTGAAGAGCTACATTAGTCTCTCAATGCAGCTTTTAATTAATCAGGTCCAATTATTCAGCTTATATCTGTTTGAACAGTGGATAATACTGGAAGGAATTCACTTTCAATGGGATTTATGGCCCCCTTCCCATAAGTCATTTTCAGATAGGAGATTATAAATGTTACGAAGTCTGCACAGATCAGTGTGATCTGAGCAGCAATTACTCATTGCTGTTAATGTTGCAATGTGTTTATGCAGGGAACAAATTGAAAATCAGGAGGAGCAGAAGCAGTCTTTTAATTTGCAGAAAAGCCAACATTTATAATTATTCTGCCTTTAATTCAGAGAACAAACACAGCTGTTGTTTGAGGCTCTTAATCTGATTACTGAAGTGCTAGCCTTTCAGTCCAAGTGAGCCAAAGGGACAGGCACGGCCCTGAGCCAAAAGGGCAGTTCTTTATGGCAAAGGAGTCTCAGGTGAGGGAAGGACTGCCCTGGCTTCCAGCTTATGATTAGACTCATGTGCTTCAGCTTGTTTTAAACGTGCTACTTTCCACCTTCTGTTTAATGTATTTCCCGCTAGGCTCACACACCCAAGGTGAACTGGGAATCAGTCAGCTGTGGGTTTGTGCTGCTGGAGGACTATTTGTGATGTGCTGGGAAAGTTCCCAAAGTCTTTTCTCACCTTGCCTCCACCTCCTGCCTCCTCTGTCAACTGCCAAAACATCACACTTGCTGCTGACAGCAAAGGAGTTGTGGTAGTGTCCTCATCTTACATGGCTCATAGCAGTGTCTGGAAGCTCCAGGCAGGCTCAGGACCTGCACAGGAACTGAAGCACTGGGGCAGCGCTTTCTGGTTCTCAGAAAGGAAAGAGCTACTAAAGAATCTTTTAAAAGCTGTAACTGCCTTTCTGAAATGGGGTGGTATTATATTCCCTTTAATTCTCCTAATGGAAACATTAGTGACTGCTCAGTTCAAATGAGCTTCAATGTATAATTTGTTAATGTAGTTATATCCCATGGCAGCTGTCAGTTTGGAGAGAATGGAAACATCCGGGCTGTCATTCATCTGTCTAGAGAAGTTCACTGGGATTCAGATATTTTCTACTACCACCATCCTCTGTAGTAGGCATAGTGAAACAAATGTCCTTGAGGGTTGGTGAAAACCTGCAAGGAACAGAGGTGACGTGCAGCAAATAGCGTGATGAAAAGAGATTCTGGGGGACGAATAACAGCATATGTCCTATTTTGCTGCAGGGGCTTTCTGTTTAAAGCAAGCTCCAGGGTTTGGATGTAGTATTGTCCTACCTATGCTACTGGGGTTTTTTAACTCATGTGCTTAGGCTTCCTCAGCAGAGATCTCTCAGTTTTCAGAGTCTCTCTGTAATTAGAAAGAACAGCTTAAATCCTGACTTCAAACGAGAAGCCACCAATCTGCTGTGTAAACAGAGCTTCAGTGAGCTCCCGGGAGGGCTTTTCAAATATGTTCTCCTAAACCCCTGGGGGGCAGGAGCCAGATCATGAAGGGGATGAAGCCCCTCATCAGTACCAAGCAATCACACACACTGGGGACATCAGGAAGCTGCCCAGTGCAGCTGCACAGCATGTAGGTGATTAGCTTAAGAACATGGCTGTACCTTCTTTAATACCAGATCTCTGCTCTCCTGTAGCTTCCCGAGGTTGCACAACTTTTGTCTGCATCAGGAGGGAGCCCAAATGATTTCCTGCCTAGGTAGCTGAATTGCATAGCGTATGGTGCTGGCCTCTGTCAGATGCAGGGAAGGAGGAGGAGATTTGGAAAATAATGTAATACCTGAACCATCATCAACTCTACAAGAACAAAGTTCCCTTTATCATTTTTTGACTAAATTTGAGCTGGTAAGTGACATCTCAGGTGTTTGAGACACACAGTGCTACATACTGAACTGGCGCTGGGCACCCTCCAGCCGAGCCTGCCTGCCTGCCTGCCTGCCTGTAAAGCCACAGATGTGTCTAGATCCTGAGAGAGCTTCATGGCATAGGCTGCTGGGGCCTTCCCCCAGCTCCTGCAAACAGCAGGAACAGTGTGCCCTGTCTTTGTATGGATATGAAGAACAGACTAAAGAGGTAGACTGAGGTGTGAAAGTCTACCAGGCCTTTTGCAGAGGATAAATAAAATCTATGGAGGAAATCTATTGTCCCATACTACCTGTCTTATCTGTGCTAATTGTTAAAGGGATTTGAATGTTGCTATAAACGGGAATCTCTGGAATTCCCTGTTAGGCACATACAGCTGACTTGCTCTGGAAATTGCCAGTATAGTAAGTGTAGCTGAGGTGCTACTTAGTTTACAAGAGCTTATGGAGACTTCAGCAGGCCAAAAATGTATGAGATCAATTCCTTCTGGTCCTAACTGTCAGCAAAGACCAAGAAAGCTCCTGGCAGCTTAGGAACTGATCAGGGAATGTACAGCTGTGTAAAGGCATCTTTATCCCCACTTGTGCTACCTTAATTCTGTCTTAAATTGTTCACAAAGAGCCAGACTTAGCATTGCAAACCAATCTGTATGGACTTACCTGCTTTTAAACATTGCTACTCTGAAAATACAAAGAGTAGACCTGAAGAAGTACATTTTGCCTGCTTTAGGTCTTTCACTGCAAAGCCAGCTGACATTCCCCCCGAGAACTGTGCAAGCAGTGACTGTGGTACGTTCAACCTTCATTTTCAGAGGGAAGAGCCTGCACGGCCCCTGCCAGGGCTCTGCCAGCCTGCCCTGCCATCGCTGCAGGTTGCTGATTCTTCTGACTCATCTGCCTGTTCAGCACTCCCAGAACCCTCATGCTTTGGTAAATCTGCATAGGCTGTTTGGCAGCATGGACCCAATGAACAGGATGAGGTGTTTCCTTAATATAGAGGGGGAAGCACATCTTTAGCTATTGATACACTCTGGGAAGGACTCTCTTTTTGCAAGATACTTGCCCTCTCTGCCTTTCCCCCTTATTTTTTCATACTGCAGCCAGCTCTCAGTCTTATTATTGTATTGTGTGGCTAGGAGGCTTTACCAAACTTTTCCCTGCAGCTGTGAATGCCTGTTCTCCAAAGAACAAGCAAAAGACCCTTGTGACATCCCATCCTTTGTGGGATGAATGGTAACAAAGAGGCAGTCAGCAGCACAATGAGACAAGTCTCCCATTTCCCTGAAGCCTCCCATTCCTGGTAAGGACACTCAGGCCAAAATCAGTCTTGTTATCTTGGTCTAAATCCTGACAACTCTTGTGCAACACTTTGGGCAGCTGGCAAAAAGGCATGTGGACTGTAGGAGGTAGTTCTGGAAGGGCTTGATAGGAGGTCGTGCTGCTGTTTGAGATGAGTCTGAAACCCTGGAAGCCTGTGACACAGGCAGCTGTGGGCTCCCCAGCAGCTCTGCCGGGCCTTGCTGCATGCTGGCCTGGCTGCCACTGAAACCAGAAGTAGAGAAGTGGAAAATGAGGCACAGCTTTGTTTGAACTACACATTTCCAGTCATTCTGGAAAGGAATTCTCATACCTGTACTGCTGACTGGCAGTATACCATATACAGACCATGTATACACAGTTGGAAATGAGATGCAATATTTTAGGGGAAAAGTATCTGAAGGTGCACAGTACTCAGTCATCTCGTGGGCTGTGTGAGTGGAAATGCACACATGATACTGAGAAGAGTTATGACTGTTCTCTTGGAGAAAAATCCCCCAGAAACTGCAAAGATCAGCAACATGAGCAAAAGGTGATGTGAAATTCGACCTGGACTGAAGAAGCCTGGTTAGCCTAAAGAAGACATTAGATAAAAGCTGAACATCTTTACCAGTGCAAATCAGTCAACTCCGTTTAGGTCAGCTGGCCCACAGTGATTTAGTGAAAGAGGGACATGAAAAGCTTTTATGCTAAAAGAGAGGAGAATGTAATAGCAGGCAGCAAATTGAATATTGTGTGTGACTACCGTGTGTTGTGGTAGCAAAAGCAAGTAGCTAATAAAATTCTTATCTATGTATGGAAAGGCACAAAATCACAGCTGAGGGAGGCACTGGATCCTCTTAATGCCTGATGAAATCCCAGGTGAAATATACTACATTCAGTTCTGGGGTGTATCACAGCAGAAGGGCATAGACAAATCCGTGAGGATCTGGGGAGAGGCATCGATATGTACCGTAGGACTGGAGGGGCTGGTTGGTGAGGGGGGTGGAAAAAAGCTGCATAGATAACAAGAAGCCTGAGAAAATAAGATTATATGTGTCCATGTGCTTGCCAGGGGTGAGTTCCACAAGGGAAGAGAATAATTTAAGTGGCTATAACAGGCCATAAGCAGGAATAATGAGATAAAATTATGAACTAGGGGTGACAGTAATATCAGGTCCCCAGGTTACCATACCAACAAGTCTCCTTTGGGGAGAAGCAAAGGGAAGTGTTTTTGCATGGCATACCCAGCTGGAAAAAACATCTTTGGTCCTGATCCTTTCTGTGGTAATGGGTCCAGATAACTGCTGCAGCAAGGTTTTGGGTTTCCCTGTTCTGTTTTTTACCTCCCTGCTTTGACAGATATTGATAGTCTTGCCCAGAGCACTTCCCTTCTCCTTGCTCCAGTTGGACCTTAGCGTACAAGTTCAGGCTTGGCTGGGAAGGGTCTTGCTTCAGCCGATCTCTTGGCCACTACTGAGAAGCAGTGGTGTTGGGAAAGGGTAGCATTGGAGGAGAAGGTGGGTAGGTGACTTCCATTAGCAGTCTGTTGGGAGAAAGTTGCCAGCAGTAGGGAAATAATGGTGTGTTGTGCATGTGATCTTTTGCCCTTTTGGCTGATGAAGGAGCCTCAATCAGTCCTGCCCCTCTGGGTAGGGGATGGGAGTGCACACTGGGCCCTCTGTTAATAGCTGGGAAGAAATTCAAGCAGCCAGCACCACCTCCAACACAGGCAGCCCCTCAGCCAGTGGAATAAGGCGTGAGTTTCTCTACTGTAATGAGCTTGTTTTTCCATGAGATTGCTGTAATAAGCTGTAATGCACAAAGAGCTGCAGGATACAGAGTGAGTGGGTGATAGAATGGCAGATGAAATTCCATGTTGATAAACGTAGAAATAATGTGAGGAAAAACAGTGATAAGTGGATGTGCACATACGTTAGCTATTGCCACCCAGAAGGGAGATCTGGAGCCATCCTGGGGAGGAAAACTGTGCAGCATCAGTCAAACTGGAGCTGGGGGAGGGGATAGTTGGGAAAGGAACTGGCAGCAAAACAGAAAACATCATTATACTGCTGTATAAATCCATGACGCATATGTGTCTTGAATGCTGCCTGCAGTCTTGGTCCCCCAGAGAGGATGTAGTGGGATAAGAAGTGTGGCAGTGCTGGCAGGAGTCCTGCAGTGTGACAGGAGACTCTGGCCGGGAGTGAGAGGCAGGGACAGAGCTGGGAGAAGTCACAGGGTGAAATTTGGAAGAGCCGTGAGTCAGGAGTGGCAAGCAGTGAAGCAACAGGTATGAAATGATTCCCTTACAAAGGGAAACTAACTAGGCTCTTCAGCTTATAAAGGTTATGCCAAGGGGGTTATGCTAGGCATCCATCAAGTCGTGTTGTGTGTGGTGGGCACATGAGTTAGGAATGATTATTCACTGTTTATCACAGCATGGGAGCTAGAGCTCAGGAAACAATGTTGTCAGGTAAAAGTTTTAAAGGAAAGTGAAAAGAATTGCTTTTTCATCAATGCATGGCCAAATCTGGAACTCATTGTCGCAGGATGCAAGTCAGTGACATGATTATAGATGAGTTCAAAGGGTTTGGAAAAGTGAAGTCTAAAAAGAGATGCTAAACTCAAGGGTACAGATACATCCAGCTCAGGAAGTTTCTATGTTTTAGATTGCAGAAAACCAGGGGAATCTCCATCCTGTTCCTATCCTGTGTTTGCTTTAAGCTGCCACATTGGCTGCTGCTAGATAGGATGCAGAAGAAGATGGGCTTTAAGTCCAAGGCAGGTATAGGTTACTGCCAGATAGGATGCAGAGGAAGATGGGCTTTAAGTCCAAGGCAGGTATTGGTTACTGCCAGATAGGATGCAGAAGATGTGCTTTAAGTCCAAGGCAGGTATGGCAGAGGCTGTGTTACAGGTCTGTCTGTGGCGAGAACAGTGCAGATTCCACATTCTCCAAGAAGCAAGGCGACACTTCGCAATTAATGTACTTGTTCTTGTGACTGATGCTCTTTCATCACAGTCCTACTCCAGGGAAGGGTTAGCTGTTCAGGAGCATGTGAGATTAATTCCTAACAAAGAATTGTCCAACTATATCCTTTAGGGGAGCAGGCACAAGAAGGTAGATCTTTGTTCTGCATCACTGACTGCTTTAGGTCATCCCCAGAGACAGATTTAAAGCAAAACCTCTTGAACCCTCTTGAACTTTGAGGAAACTCATTCCTGGGTTTTCCATCTGGCTCAAAAGCTCCGCAAGGGACTGAGATTCAAACACCTCTGAACTGAGGGGAAGTCTGGAGCCAGATCCACAGCTGTAGCTTGAGGCCATCCTGAGCTTTTCATGTCAGCTTTCTTTGAGAGCACTGGCTCTGTTCTGTATGGTGCAGATGGGCCACAGACCATGTAGCAGATAGAGTGAGAGGAATTCCTCTCACATACCACTCACATAGAAAATTCACCTTCAGGTAAGCTACATTAAGAAGACTTCATTATATTGGACAGCTGTTTATGCTGTTGAAGAGTGTGAGGAGGCCTTCTTTTCTGCTTTTCCAGGACTTTCATCTCCCATCTCTTTCAGGAAGGGTAGGTGTAATAAGATTTAAAGCTCTGCCATGTAATTATCATGAAGTTTATATCCCATGATGCCTGTTTGTGAGCTGAAATAAATGAAGCACCTGGACAGGCCCTCTCTCTCTCCCTTCTCCCAAGCACCCAATGTGATGAGAAAACTGCTGAGAAACAACCACAATTAACAATGGGGTCACATTTAGTTCAGTACCATCTGCTGGTTAATTGGCTGATTCCATTACAGTCCCCCTTATCTGTGTGCCAACACAGCTTCTAACAAGCTGCTTACTGGGTAATTAATCCTGTCCAGGGTTTAGGTTCTGAAGCTGGGTCTGCTTTAAGGGACTGTGCCGTTTAAAAAGTGCTTCCCCTTGCTAGCAGGGCCGCTTTACTCAGAGCTCCCTCTTGCAAAGCCTGACTGTGGGTCCAGCTAGCAGAGAGGACATGCAGAGACATTGCTTTCCTGGAGGAAAGATGGCTTTAGTTTTGTGAAAAGAATCCAGACTCTGTATTCAACTCATTCCTTGTGCTTGATGCTGCTTGACAGATCACTATTTAGGCAGTGCCTTGAGAAGTTAACTGCCCTCACTTGTGAATGTAGATCATTTTAATGCACAAAACCATAACAAGATACAATCATCTCTGCTAAAACATGGAAATAGTAAGTAACCAAACAGACATCTGATCAAAAGAAAGAAAGAGCAAGAGGAAAGTGACAATGGAGAATCATTCTCCAACTGGACACTGGCTTGGTGGGAAGGGCCAGGCCTGAGGGTTCATGCACAGAGAAGGGCAGACATGAGCAGAGTCAGCAAACAAGCAGTTGTTGGGGAGGTCTGTCACTTCTGTGCCTCTTGTCACAGGCTATCCAGGTGGGCTTCTGGAGGTGAGGTGTACCCTTGTTTGTCCCAGTGAATGGACAAGACAAAAGTGTGGATTTTATGTGCTCTGATCTAAAAGAGGCATTTCAGTTTCTCAGGTAAGCTGTAACTGAGGAAGCATTCACTTTGGGCTGTGGTGTGCTGGGGCATGTGCCAGACAGCCAGCAGAAGATATGCACAACGTGATTAAGGCAAGAAAATAAAACCATGGTGGAGGTGAACAAATAGAAACATTCATTTGTGTGGCCTCTATCTTCTGATTGTAAATGCAAATACTTCTGAAAATGAGTGCATGGAAAGTAGGTCACTTTGGAATAACATTCTTGGAAGCAGAGACACTGGAGGTGTATGTGGAGAAGGCATAATGCCAGGATTAGCAGGGATGTAAGCAACTGGATGCTTTGAGCTGTGGAGAGAGGTGCTTGTATTTTTACTACCCATTCTCAGCCTGTGCTCATTAGTAGGAGGAGACTGATTACCTCTAGCTTTTCTGATGGAAGACTTTCCAGTATCAGGTGCTCTCAGTCCTTGCTTTAAATTGCATCAGTCAGATGTGAAAGTAGCCCAAAAGTTGTTAACAGCTACGCAAATGTTTTTTACTTCTGAATGTTGGAAAAGAAAGGAGATGGTCTCACAGATAGCAAGATCTAAATCAAATAGGACTTAATGAGATTAATCTTGAAGTATTCCTCAGAACGCATGTCAGCTTGGCCAGTGCAGGAACACCACACTCCTTATGAGCTCAGGGGCCTCTGCATGAGTTCTTGGAGCTGAGCTGGGTTTTGCTTAAGCCAACAGCCTGGTGAGCTTGAAGTGTGGGGGGCAGGTACCTCGTACAGAAAGAAAAGACATCTACCTCCTAGCCAGACAGGGCAGGACAAACTCTGTTGGCTGGGTTATCTGAACAACCAGGAGTGGGGACCTGACACAGCTTCATAATTATGAAGGTCAGTTGTACATCCATGCATGAAAATCTTCATTATCAATCATTTCAAATTTGGACATTGGTCTGCAAACTTGTCTGCACCTATCAATTCAGGCAGGTGAGACACAAATAAAGGGCACGTGATAAAGGAGAGATACTGGTGATGAGAAGGGATTGCTTTAGAAAGTGGCGCCCCTCAAGGAGCTGGGAAGGCTTTGTGGCTTGCAAGTGGGTGACTGTGCTGAGGTGGGGAGATCAGCATGATAAAGACAGAATTGCTGAAAGGACACAAAGGGAGCTAGGGAGCAGGAAGGGGAAGGCACTGAATGGGGCATGGGGTCAGCAGTTGAAGTCTGGAAGAGTAAGGACAGATGGAGGGAAAGAGGAAAGATGTGACACTTGTAATGAAGCAGAGGAAGGCAACTTTACTAATGAGGCTTGGGTGAACTAGAAAGTGGGGAGAGATGGGATTACACGGCAGTAGTGAAAGGAAGAAGTGGACATGCCTGTTCAGTTCATTCTACTTGCAATCAGTAGCTGGAAAATCATTATTTCTTAACAGCATAAACAATCCTCCATTAAGAGAATGGAGTTATGAAGGAAAGAGTTTGGCTTCAGACAAGTAGTGCCTACTGCTCTGTCTCCTTTCTTCCTGTGGGGCTGGTGAGAGCCAGGACAGCTGATCAAAGAGTTAGATGTTTTTTCTCTGTGATCACTGGTGTCAGAAGGGAAAGGTGTTTGGAATTTCATAGCCCATGCTCTGCCACTGTAGGTTATAATTTTTGTTTCCAATTTATGACTAACTAGGAGGAATGCTGGAATGTGATGCACTGTGTACCTTTGAAATGTGTGCCCATTTGACAAATCTCCATTTGGCCTGGAAAGCTGTTCTGCTGTTTTCATGTCCTGCTGCAGCTCAGCTCACAGACTTGCAGCATACCTGCTCTTTTTGGACATAGAGGGCTCTGGACATCCACAGCTCTGTTATGTTGCCCAGCTCCTCAGTGTGGGGCTCCCAATCCCCCAGCAAGGAGGGGCTGTTCCAGAATAACTTTGCCAAGTTGCTGCTACCTTTGCTTTTGATGGCTAACAATGCCTGCGCACTGATTTTCACAAGCATTAGAGCATTAATGGGGTTCTTGGTTTTCTGGCTATACAGCTATGCCACTTTGCAGTTTCAGTTATGGCTACATTTGGGATATTCCCATTTCATACAACTTTGGAGCTCAGAATTTATCAGGGCTGAACACTTTTGAAGAAAATCATCTGAGGAAGGCAAAAAGCACTCCAATATGTCAAAGAACAGACTGGGACTATTGATGTATTTGCTGCCATGTTTTCAAACTGCTGCCTGCTGGGAGCCACATCCATCTGTCTTTTGTTTTTCTTCCTCCAGAAGTGTGTACTAAGTACCATCTGATTTACTTAGAAAGAATGAAACAATCACTGTTCAAGGGAAAATCTAATGCAATTCAGGTCATCCTAACTTCAATAGATAAGACACCTGAAGGCTTTTGTATTATTACTGAGAATATTAGAATTGGTGAAGCTTTAAATACAGCATTTAGAACATTGGGAAGTTGTTCAGCCTGAGTGTGAATGGGGTTGATGCAGGAAAATCCTGAGAATATCAAGATAAAAGTTAGGAGTCTGACGATATTATCATCATTGTTGCTGATGATGATAATGTTGTTATTGTTACTAAAACAAGCCTGCCTTTGAAAAGGTACCAAGGAAAACTCATATTGGTTTCCTGTATAACTGCGTTGCCCACACGCATCTTGAATATCAAATACAATCTGTTGAAATCTATAGTCCTGATGTTCTGCCAGAAGGGAATAGATGTATATCCTATATAGGCTTTTTTCCTTTTTCTTCAGGAGCCCAGTGTTAGCCAATGCAATTCTGGAGAGGCAAGAATTTTAAAGGGCAAGGCCCAGGTATTTCTGATACCATCCATGGAAACTAGCATTTCTAACAGAGCAGTGCTCAATTCTGTTGTTTGTATCTGTGAATGCACTGCAACTTCTGTTTGGTTGTTAGGGGTTTTTTGTTTTCTAGTGAAATTAGCTAAGGTGCAGTTTCTGTTGATCTGCTTGTGCTGTGGAAGGTCTGAATTCTGTGGTGTTGCCTGTACATTATAAATAATGTACACACATTTTATCCACATACTGTGCTCCCTTGTGAGAGCCTGAGAAGTCCCAGACTATCTGGGAACATTTGTGTTCTCCGGAGTGCAGCACGAAAGTCCTGTCAGCAGGAAGATGCATCTCTTCTGCTTGCCTTTTTAATAGGTTTGCTCTGTGCATCCCTCTGAGACAGTTTAAGTATGCTGTTCATGGATGTGATCTTTTACTACCAAACCAGTAATGCTGGTTCTACTAATCACTAGTCCTACGTAGATGTGCTGATGCTAATAAACCTCGTATTGGTAAAAACACATTTTTCTCTAATAAGGGAGGTTTTGTCAAAATAAGGGTGCATTTTAACAGTTTTCACACAAGGAAGGAGAAAGGGATAGAAGAGGGGAGAGATGTGTTGCTTTAGCTACACTGGTCTAGTTAAAGTAGCACCATTTTTGTGTGTAGACAAGAGCTTAGGAAATGTGCAGGTCTTAGTCTGGGGGACAGGGCTTTAAAGCAGTCATTGAAGTCTAGTGTCAGTTTTCAAGGCTGAAGAATATTATTTTATTTAGGCTTCCAGACCAGCCTTGCTCCAGGAATGCACTTAGGTTGTTTTTAAAGCAAACATGAAATCAATAGCCTGGTGTTCTGCTCTGCTATTTCTTGCCAGAGCCTAAGGACCACACATGGGTTTTCCCTCCTCTTCGTCACACTGCCAGGCATGCTCTCGGGTAACGGCAGGCAGTTCTTGTGGATGAATGCAGAGAGGTTCCAAATGGCCAAACACACATAGGACATCTGGGCAGTTTTTGCTGCAAAGTATTTTCCGTCAGGCTTCCCTCCAGATATTGCTGTGAAAGGACCAACTCACACCACTCTGTCACAGATTTTATCCAGCCTCTCACTTCAGTAGGAGTTTTATCTGAGCAAAGCTCAAACAGGAGCCTGTCAGCTTACCTCACCATTTATAATGCTCCTGGTGCAACCCAGAGCTGTGGTTTTCATTTTGTGCCTGGGGAATACCAGCCCAGAGAGCAATGGGGCACTGTGCTTCCCTGCACATCGCTGGTGGTGGGCCTCAGCTCACACTTGCCTGGACCCTTGCTAGGTGCAAGAAAATAACTTACTTGCCTCCATCCAGTGCTGGTAACAGGGACTTGACCTAGAGTAGCAGATTCTGAAAGCTTGTCCATGTAGGATTGACTTACAGTGTGGTACCCACTCCTGATCCCAAGCAGATGCCATCCTCATGAGGTAAGTAACAACCTCTGTCCAGCAACTGACCTGTTTCGAACCAGGGACCCAGAGGCGAATGCTCCTTCAGCTCTCAGCAGCTCCCTCCAGCCAGGCTAGCTCCTCTCCTCCTGCAGGGCTTGAAGCTGAATGCCTGGTATCAAGGCAGGACTCCAATTAAAAATGAAAACACACATTAGCAACAAGGAGAGAAACAGGATGAAATTGGAAGTGACCATTTCACGTTTGATGTTATTCAGAGGAGCCTGTACTTCATTTAGGACATTAATAGTTGTAACAGAAGCTGTAATATTTCAACAACAGTGGTGATTAGGAGCAAAGAGGCAGCTAATCTCCATCTAAAAAGAGCTAACTAGCCCGTCCTTTAGCCCCCACTGCACCATCACATTTAAATACCATGAATATTCACTGCTTGGCACCCAGCTGGCAGCTGAGCTGTTTTGACACAAAAACCTTCAAACTCAAAGAGTTTTTAATCAGTCTGCAAGAGAGAGAAGAAGAAAGTGAGAGAAAGAAATAGGAACAGAGAAAATGAATCATTGAGTTCAACAGAAAGGGGAGTATCTGAAACCAATTAACCCCTTCCCTGCAGCCAAAAGTGCTGCCTCTGCAGCTCTGCAGCCCTCTTGCAGGCTGCAGAGGGTAGAGAAGGGAGCCCTCATCCCTCCTGGATACCCCATTTCGTTGGCTGCCCATCCTATCCCGATACCCTTTGCCCTGGGCACCCTATTTCACCTGCCTTCCCACTCTTAGAATGCATCCCTTCTTGCTGCTTTTACTTGTTTCTTGATGCAGGGCTTTTTTACTCTCACCCTTGGCTGTATTTGTGACTGGTTACCAACATGTTTCTTTCACAGGCAGCACAGTTTCACTCACAACATGTGATGTGCTTTAGAGCAGGCAGTCTTTGTCTACAAAGAGTTTTCATCTCAGAAAGAGATTTGGCAGTGTTAACAGTATCCTTGCTGGAGTCCCAGAGTTGCCTACAGCCTATACAAACCATTTGCTTCAGTTTTTGCAGCAGGATTAACCACGCAGCTCCAAACACAGGAAATCTTCCCTTGCCCTGGAAGAAGAACCCTACAATACTCTGAAGGCCCAAGTTTCATCAGCACTGTGGATCTGGGCACTGAACTCCCAGCAGTCCCCATTTAACCTGGATCAGTCCTTACACACAACTGCATTTCTGTCAAACTAGCCTAAGCACACAACATCGAGTTTATGCAGCTTCACACTCTTACGTCAGCTTTGGGCTGGTTGTGGTGGACAGTTTATACCTGATTTGGCAGGAAAGCAGGATGCCATAGGCAGACTGTACCCAGTCTACTGCAGCACCTTGCCATGTAAAACTGACTTGTCTAAATTTTCTAAATGCATTTAACTTGGTGGAATGAATTTATGCTGGATCCATGCTTCATGTCATATGGCTGGAGTTTTTGATCTAATACTGGGAACCACAAAGTCAGGTTTACTTTATAATCAAACCACAGCTTAACTGTCAAAACTCTAAGGCCCAGACTGCAGACCTCAATCACATGTGGGAAATTCATACTTGCACCTCAGCTGGCTGAATGTCTGGGGCACAGCGGGGATTTTTCTTACCTACTGTGTCTTCAGTGAGTCTGTTGTGGGCTTAAACTACACATAGGGTTGTCTCATCTGCCTTCAGGGCCTTTAAAACTGAGATGCACCTCAAAAGCCAATGTTCTGCTTCCTTTAAGGAAAATCTACAGAGAAGGGAAGTACAGAAGCCTGGGACTAATTTGGCAGATTATTATGGCCACTGCAAAGGATACTGATATCCAAGAGGGGTCTGAATGAGGAGGTATTGTGCAGATTTTCAGAGGCAGGCCGGTGCTGAGGAGAGGCACTGCAGATGGAAACGAGAAGGCAGTTGCTGGAAATGCAGGTCAGTGAGGAAAATAAGCAGCTAGCACTGGAGGAGCGAAGTGGGAGCTGCATCTATTGGCAGTGCAACAAAAGATCTGGTGGGCGAGTGAAAAAGAGCAGAGGTAGAGAGGAGCCTGAAGACCCTGCTATATGGTATGATGGAAAGCATGCCACAGTGGAGAGCCTAAGAGGGAGCAATGTGGTGGCAATGTTGCATGAGTCATATCTACATTACTGTGATCTGCTTGGACTGGAGGTGGAGCATTATGGATGTCAGGGAAAGACCACAGAAAGAAATTAGTGTAATCAAGATGAGATGAGAATTTGGGAGCAGGTTTTTCCTGTGTGAGTTCCCCTAATCTGAAGCTAGTGTAAGATTTATTAGGAGTTACTGAAGCTGTGGTGACATTTACCGAATACAGTCTGGGACTCCTGTGGGAGGAAGTAGAAAGATTT
The DNA here is from genome assembly GCA_009867235.2 of Psittacus erithacus. NCBI lineage: Eukaryota > Metazoa > Chordata > Aves > Psittaciformes > Psittacidae > Psittacus > Psittacus erithacus. The sequence goes on from WYDI02000068.1 coordinate 89,054, forward strand.
GGGTTCCACATTTCATTAGTGCTCTCAAGATCCTCTGATGCTCTCCAGACTCAGAGATGTCACCCAGCACTTTAAAATTTACAAGCATGCACACAATAGCCAAATGTGCTTTGTAATCTATTCCCAGGCAGCAACCAAAGTGGGTTTTGCATAGATTGGTACTCACTATTCAAGTTGGTAATTATATTGAATGGAATACTCCCCATGAAGCAAGCCTGGAACAGCATCAAACCCTATGGGCTGTGGGAGGCACATCCATCAGCTGTACTCTGGGGTGTATTCTGGAAAGACTCACAGCTGGATAGGAGGATCTATTTTCCTATACACTGAAATGAGAAAACAGCATGCGCTTTTCTTCAGTCTCTTCTGGCCAACATCTGGCCACTACTTACAATGAATTGCACAGTTGCTATGAACTATATATCTGGGCATGCTTCCTTTGCCTGTGGAAAAATGTGGGGATCTAATCATCCACTACAAAAACAAGGTGCTCCAGCTAATATGTCTCAAAGGCCCCGAGGACATGGATTTGGAATGTTTTAGAGGAGGTGGATCAAAAGTATTTTACTCGACATTCACCTATAGTTGCCTGACTCCATCATATTTACATATAGTTAACACCTTCCATATTAGGTAAGGAAAATACAGGCTGAGCAGCAGGTAGCAGAGGTGTGGAATTGGCAGCACTCACTCATCTGGGTCCACTCTCTCCCCAGCCTGTCATGACAGGAGCATGGTGCTACTGTGGTGGTGCTCTGGGGACAGAGGGCTCAGGTTAGACATAAAACAGAAGTTGTGACCATCTGTGGTCATTAAAATTCCATGGCACCTTTTGGTACTGAAGCAGTTGGTGCTAAAACTAGCCCACTTGCAGTACAAGGCAGACAACCCTCGTGCAGCCCAGCGAGAGGCTGCCTCCTGAGGTTTGCCGGGTGTGTTTTCAGCCTCCAGTGGAGCACAGGGCACAGCCCTGTGCTGCCTGCCTAAAGTCACTAATATCAGGGCTGGGAGCAGAATAGCTGCATCCCTGTAACAAGAAAACATGCTGAGAAGGAAATAACTAAATACGGAGTGTGCAGCATGCTAATAATGCAGCTCTGTTGTTCCTGTGCCACCCTCTAGCTAGAAGGTGTGCTAGAGGGTGGCACATACACAGACAAGACTATTTGCAGGAGATAGAATAATGGAATGGTTTGGGTTGGAAGGGACCTTTAAAGGTCACTTAGTGCAAACTTCCAAAAAATATTTAAATATTTTATTGGGATCCTGAGAATCCTTGCAGCAAGCCATGCTGTGAGATGTAGCCTGACACTCCAAGGCTATCCTGTGAAATAGGAAGCACCTTAAGCTCTCGTAGGCTGGATCATACGTAACTCTGCAGATAAGTTTAAACTTGTGTGAAAGTAAAGACCTTACAGAAAATGAAGTCTAAACCACCATGTAGAGGGGTAGAAAGGGGGGGTGGTGGGACCTTTACTGACTGACAGCTTACAGATCCCATCCTCAGCAGTTGCTGTCATCCCTGAGTCTCCCTGCTGTGCAATGACCCAAAGCAGGAACCAACCCAGCTGAAAAATAAACATGTTTTGTTTCCTCGGGTTGTTGTTTAGCTGGATGAGTTCTCTGGTCTCATTCACTGTGTGCTACAGAGGCAGTGTGCTGGCATAACTGACAGTGTGGAGTATGGGCAGTGAGGCAATAGGGAGTGCAAGAAGAGCAGGACTACTTCAACTGCTGCAAGCAGCCCTGTTGTCAAAAATGCAACCACATTCTGATATCAGAGCCTGGCCAGAGCTCCCTTTGGCATCAGGGCTGTCCTACAGCTTGCACAGAAGGGGAAGGGGGGACAAATGCCTCTCTCAAAAAAGCTACAGAAAATTTTGAGTAATCAGGGCAAATCATCCCAAAATGCTGCTGTTGCACTGATGCATAAGGATGCTGAAACCTTGTGAGACTTCCTGGTACAGCATCCTTACACTGAAAATCAGTGGCACTTAACATCTTGGTTTCTTTCTGCCTAACCTAACTCTTGCAGGATCATTGCTTTTCTGTCCTTCTCTGGGAGAGGAAAAAAAATCTGGCAATTCCTTTTGCTCCTTTCTTGGCACATCCTGCTATTGCCTTGTTAGGAAGAGATGCTGGCCTTACCAATGGAATCTGCACAGCACTGTCCTGCACCAGCCACTGCCCGGGGAGTGAGCACAGCCACCCAGGATGCTGTGTGTCCCTTCTGTTAATGGTTGCTGTATTTTGTCTGTGTGCTGTTGCTTCCCAGGCAACATGTGATCCTCTGGCTTCTATAGGGAATGGATTGATGCTATAAAATAGTCTTTTTATGGAACCTCTTGGCAACACAGAAAACTTTCCTATTGCCAGGGTGTTCTTTTTATTAAACAATTTGTTCCCAGAAAGAAACCCATTTAACCAGATTTTTTCTGTTAAGGGTCTTCAGCTGCATTTGTTGGGTTTTGAGCTTGTTTGGTGCGCTGTAAACTGCAAAACAGTGTCCTACAATGGATTTGTCTGAGGGAACTGAAGTGTGCACTGCTATAATTCTGCCTGCTGTGGGAGCTCCTTGAAAGCCAGATGTCGCATTCAAAGAGTGATCTGTGTTTACAAACACATGGCCACACATACTCAACGCTTTCAGCAGGCACCAAACTTAAATTCAAATCCTGCAGTTTTGCTTCTCTACCCACCTGCCCTGCACCCAGCCAGCCCCAGAGAAGAAAGTTCCCAGAACTTGGAAGGGGTTGGGTCTTTTATTTAGATGAGGGGAAAAAATTACTGTTTGCAGAGGGCTGAATTTAACTTCCCAACTGGGGCCTCTCATCTGTAAGTTCTTGCAGACAGAAAAACACCAACTGCTAGCAAGATAATCCAATTTCCCTTCTCTGGCACTGTGAGGAAGGCTGCCTACCCCCCACGCCATTCTGGGCTTCAGTCTGGCAGAGCTTCTCCCTGACCACTATACCCCTGGCAAGATCCATATCAAAGCTTCAGCCCCCCAGGGTTCATTAGAAGGCATTTACTTCTGCATATTCCGGGGGGGTGGGGGGTGGGAGGAGTGGAGGAGGCAGATAACTTTATTCACAATGCAAATAGGCTGCCCTTACTTTCAACCCTTCCTTCAAACCAGGAGACATTAAAAAAACATGAGCTCTTCTAAAATAATAAATACATTAATTCTACTGGATGTTATATTGCTGTGCCTCCACAAAAGTGCCCAGGCACCATTTGATGGGAAAAGCCAATAAAATCGGTTAACTCTGCTTTTGCCCTTGCTCCCTAAAATGCTGTTAAAAGTTAAGCTGTGTGGGCTAAACACGTATTAGAGCACTTGTTTAAGAAAGATTGTTAGCAGGTAGTTTTGCACAACAGGACTAAGATGCTTCAAGGAATGAGGGAAAGTCAACCCAGTTCTCTCTGCAAATCTGAAGTGCTAGTCTGTGATTTACTAATGGGGAGCGGTGAGTTATTAAGCTCATCACAACATAGCATCCTGCTCTCCTGGTCCAGAGGGAGCCAGCTATTAATAAATCAGAACCCAGTGCTAAGCTACAGGGATAAAAGGATCTACATTAACATGAAAATATTAATATGTGGTAGAGCAGATTATCATCTAAATGGGTTGAAATGAGATAGCACCATTGTTTGGAAGAAATGGCTTGCTTCAAATCTCATTAGAGCTGTAATCACACTAGCAATGGAAGATATCTTCAGACCCTTGGAAGTGCTTTGGATGCTTGGTAAATGTGGTGATAATGCTGGGGGGGTTCAAACATCTGCGCAAGGCTTGTCTTTCCTCTCAGTGTCAGCCGCAGGGTCTGCCTGAAGGAAGCAGAGATCCCAGGTACAGCCGAAGGGAATGATATGGCTGTTCCTTCTGCAGGGTGTTCGGCTTGCAGAAGCACTGCTCTCCTCACTGCAATGGGCATTGCCCGCAGGGACCCACGACTGGGGACAAGCTTCTCTGCTCCACTTCCCTTAAAAACGTTTCCCAGAGCCCCAGGGGAGGTGGGTGGAAATCTGTGGGATAAGGCTCTGCTTTCCCTCCCTCGCTCTGCAAACAGAGGGGAACTCCGCATAGCAGTGAAGGGGCAGAACAAGAAGGGGTCATGTTCAGGGACTTTTTCCTCCCAGGCTAGGTTCCCGGGGCAGCCCCTTCAGGGATGTCTTCTCTGCAGCTGCTTCAGGGGCTTTCTGGCATGGAGTGTCCAGCCCCCACTGCTGACAGCATGCTTCACTCCAGGAGGCCTGGCCATTTTTAACTCACTTATACTAAATCAAGTAGAATCTTCCCTGTCAGGGGCTGTGGTGCAGCCTGGCACATACAAGCAGCTTCCTGAAAACACGAGGACTGCTAGCAACCTTCATTCATCACACCTAGACAATAACAGTCCCTTCTCTGCTGGCTGGGGAGCTGCTTTCCTGGGATTCTCTCTATCACCTTCAATGAGTTTATGTTTCTCAGGTTGCCTCTTCACTCACTCAGCCCCAAGGCAGCCTCATCATTCTGCTCACAGGACCCTCAAACATGGTCCCAAGCTTGGAGCCTCACAGCAGTCTCCAAGCTTGTCTCCTGTCTCTTTCTGCACAGGATCCACAGTGGTAGATGGTCCCTGCTCCCGAGTCTATTTCAGGCAGTCTTCTTTCAACTGAAGGGAATCTTTCAGGTCTGCGTCCAGCTGAATGGCTTCTGAGGGGGTTTTGTATGAAAAAGACATTTAATCACGTGAGAAGCCATCAGCACCTACCCAGAGAAGCATGGTGTGATTTGTCTTGTAGCTTTGCACCAACAGCAGGATGCAAGTTTGTGCAGCTTAGCCCACAGCCCACCAAGCATCAACACAGTGACTACTTACTTGCCTGTGCAACAGCATTGTGTTTAGCTCACAAGAACCATTCTCAGACTTCATTGGGAATGAGGATAGTGGCCGTTGTCAGTACTCTCTGGTGGTAAGAGCCTAGTTCAGTGGTGTAAAGTCTTGTCATGCTTTTTATTTTAAATCCAATCAAAACCTCAAATGGCCTGAGATTTCACTGGCAGAGAAGGTCCAGCAAGGAAAATCCAACAACTACTTGAGAAGGTTGAAGCCGAAGTCAAACCATGTTACACTGAGCTGTTATTTTCCTATGGCACTGTGGCACGTCCAGCCTTAGTCACCAAACTAAACTTTTGAGCACATCCTTCAGGGAAGTGCCCAGCCAGACCAGCAGCCTGGGCCATGCTTGCTTCATCACAGACATCTATCATAAATAGAGCTGTTACAGGCAAACAATGGCCCAACTGCCTAGGGGAGGCTGGCGAGCAGAGTTTAATCTACTCAAGATAAGGAAGGACCTTTCATAATGCATGAGTTTGATTTTCACAAATATTGAGACTATTCTTTGCATTAATGATAAAGTGGATTAAATGTGCCCCATTTTCCTAGTTAATGCCCCTCTGGAGTTTCACTGGGACCAGAGCAGATCTGGCATTTAAACTAAAGAAATCCCTGTTTAGTGTGTGGGAGTCTCTGGAGAGGCCGCAGATCTGCATTGCAGCTGTGAAATACAGCATCTCCTCTGCTGCTTATCAGAGATCTGTGCTTCTCCTGGGAAAATTTTGCCCAAAGGATTCAGACCTTGCCAAATTTTCAACAGGATTTTGTTTGTTTATTTTAAATTTCTTTTTAAACATCTGAAACCAACAAACTTAAAAACTGCTCTAAATCTATCAACTTGAGTTAATCCCTTGGAATAAAATAATAAACCAATTAATTCTTCCAGGCTGCCAACTTCTATTTGTAAGACTTAGTCTAAAATGGATTTAAATGAAATTCTAAACCCTGAAAAAAATAGAGTTTAATTGAAAAGAAACAATGGTTTTTTCTCTTCTCCTGTGGTATAGTTCCTGTTCATGGCACCTGATTCACCTGGATTTTAAAATGGTTCATATCAAACTGCATGTGTGTGTAAAATGCTGCTCTTCTGACCTTTGTACTCACTTTGCAGTGAGAGGGAATGTAGGTACCGGAGGAACGAATCATGTAGAACCAGCTCTGCCTCATCTTCTCCCCAGTCAGTCCTCCTGGAGAGCTTTTCCCACATCTATGCTCTCCTCCTTCTTCTTCTCTATACTCATTTATCATGTGAAAAATCAGGGCAGGGATGGAGCCACATATTTTAGGTCCAGAACAGCCTCTAATTTTTGTGAGGTTTCTACTATGCTGAAAGGCAGATTTTTCATATGATGCTACATGGACCCTGGAGGTGGTGTCTCCCTACGAATGTGGTTACATCTCCCTCATCTTCAGGGGTGCTTCAAGCAAGTGGGTGGGGTGGCCTCTATAAATAGTGTGTACTAATCCATGCTCCATTTTGTAGAGAGCCATGGTAGAAAACACACAGCTACAATCTATTCAGGGAATTTGTTAATATTAGAACCTTAGGGAGCAGCTCTACTTACATCACAGACATCTGTTTGTTGGAAATATCAGTTCAATAAAGTCTTCTCAGCCTCAGTATTTTAGCAGTACAGGCATTACAAATGAAGATGATGTTACAGTCCTTTCCAGTCCTAATGCAGGGTCGTTCTCCTCAATACAGAGGTGCAGGTCCACAGTTTTTTCTCATAGCTGCGCAATACAGGGACATCTGCAGCGCATGAAACACATGGGTGCCAGCAATCTTAATGAAGCCCCCAAAGTGAAACCTCAAGAAAAGTGCACTTCCTAAGGACCCAGATAAGACTCATATTGAAGTCTAAAGATGTTAGATGGAGATCTTCCAGTATATCTCAGCAATAAATACGTTTGTCCTGGAAAAAGCTTCAACTGCATATTTTGAATGAGATCTTTTTGCTTTGGAGAGAGCTAGCGATCAAATATCTGTAGGCACTGCCCCCATGTCATCATCTGGGATCCTGCTGATGGTGGTAGCATACAGAGCTGTCTGATGTTATGTATGGCCAAAAATGGAGAATCTCAAGTTTCTGCCTTCTTCTGGTGGCTATCTAGGGAATATGGTATTCATCAAGGAGGACAGTGAAGGGAAACAACCCTCTAACATAAAGTGGGTTCTGATGTTTGTATCTATATGCAGTGTATACAATGGTTATTGTCTTTGAAGGGTATACAACGGCTATTGTCTTTGAAGAGCTTTGCTACCTGTCTCATTACCCTGGAAAAAGACTTTGGGATATTAAATAGAGAACAACCAATCCCACTAACAACAAATAACCCTCTAGGAAATAAACACAGTAAAAGAGTTATGCTTCTTTTAGCAGATGTTGCTAGTTGATATAATCTCAGATTCAATGGTTATTGAATTTGAAGACCTTTTCTGGAACTATTAAGAGAATTTGCATGTGATGGAGTAAATGATGAATATGATTTAGCTTTAAAAGATCTGGCTTTGTAACAGTACATAACTCTAAAAAATATATTTCACCTTACATCCAGCTGGACGAATGTCTTGCTATGATACAGCAGCATCACGATACCGTGCTATGCTAGATTCAGGCCCTGACTCCAGCTAAAAGACTCAGGATGTCATGATGTGCTATTTGGGGCCAGCTTGCTGTAGAGGAAATCAACACTCACAGCTGGATGCAGACCCAGAGTCCCCATTCTCCTGCTGCTGCGAGCAGTATTTTTGCCCTACTTGTTTGACTAGGAATGAATGGGACTGGTTTGGTTTTCTTCCAGACCAGCTGTATTTAGCCTCATTATAAACTTCGTCGTGCACTGTCCTTTTCCCTGCTTTATCTCCCCTCTTCTTCAAGGGCAGTGCTGGAATGCTAGAGGGGCGCTTTTGCTGGGAGCTGTTCTGAGCTAAGAGGACAGGCCAAAATGACCCTTCTTCCTGCTTGATGTTTCAAACAGCTTCTGCCCGCGGGGAGGGGATGTATTGAGAATGTGTGAGAGAAAACACTGAAAAGGGAGAAAAAGCACAAAAAGGGAGGGGGAAAAAAGTACAGCAAGGAAGCTAGAGACAAACTTCCAGTTGTGGATTATTTCTCACCCAGGCTCTAATTAGGAAGCCTCTTATGGGACTGTGAAGCTGTCAGGCTGCCAAATGTCAGCATGTTTATCAGAGATCAGGCAAGTCTCCTGTCTGCAGCAGCTACAGTTTGGTGCCATGATCCTCCGGGGTTCTTCCAGCATGTGTGACTCACACTCAGCACTGTGCTGGGATAGCAGTGGAGGGCTTGACATTTTCCCTAAGAATCCAGAAATAAACCTTCTTCTGGAATTTGATCCCTTCATTCTGCTTGTGCACAGAGAGGGTTAACCACAGGGTGCAGAATGGCTTCAGCAGTGTGTGACTCAGATTCCCAGGGAAAGCCCCAGCTTATCTGATGGAGCCTGTTAGTCTGCTAATTGAATAAACTCCTATTAAAATTGCAATGTTTTTTAATGACTGCTAACAAAGGGCCAGATTCTGATCTGATCTTTTCTCTTGGGCTCATTTTTGCTGATGGTCGGGCCCTGCACCTGATTGCAGGGTGGGAGGGCAGCAGCTGCTGCCCCACAGCCTAGTCTTGCTCCAGAGTGTGGACCTGAAACCAAAACCTCAGCTCTGGGGCCTTCCTGGTGCAATTGAGTTACCAACTGGGCATCAAAACTTCACTTTTAATGAGCCAAGGCTTTATGAAGTGTAATAGGCAGGAAGCTTTTAATGGGGATCTTTAGGAAGAGGGATAAGGCCGCAATGCAGCCAGCAGAGGAAAGTATTTGTTGGGAGACTACAAGGACTCCATGTAACATTATTGCTGGGAATATCTAATACATGATCCAAGCCCTGCTCTGAGTAATTAACTTTCCCAGTGTTGAAATCAGGTTGATTTGTTGATTCTGCATATAAGATGTTGTCTGTGTCTGCATAGAAAAAATGCTGTGTGTGCCTCTGCATATGCACGTTCAAACCTTAATTTTAATTAAAATTATATGCATTATATCTGTATCTCTTTTTCTCTATGGGAATTGACTTTGAGAAGGTATTTGCCTAATAGGAAAAGAAAAAATTGTGGTTAGCATTTAGAGTGAACTTAGCTGGGTTCCAAGCGTACTTCAGAGAGAGAGCCTAACAGCTCTGATTTCAGCCAGGCCCTGTCCTCCTCAGGATGGGGTTGAGCTCTCGCATGACCCTGTGAACACATTTGCCTTCCTCATCTCACCTGAAACTCCCAGTGTGTTCCCCAAGCCTGTGTGATATCAGAGCCATGAAATGTTTTCTAATATAATCATAAGGGGACTTCATTTTTTCTTTAAAACCAGGAATGAGAGCTGGCCGCCTTCACCTCCATGTGCATCCACACCTACTCAGTTCCTTTGTGTGTCCCTTTTGGTTTCCTCCTGGGAATGTTTTTATTAAAATGCTTCTTGTAGAAGGTCCCACGTACTCACATCAGCACTGAGCTGCTGCTTGAAAAGTTTCATAAGCAATCCATAAGTGGTGGGGTTTTTCCTTATGACAACAATAATGAAGTGTTAAAGATTGGAAGCTCCTGTTATCAGTGGCAGAGCCTAAACCCTATTTCTCAGCCCGTTTCCTATTCCTCACTCCCTGGCTGTCAGATGCTGTGGCACGGCTCCATCATGCCATGACTCGCGGTCCCAACAAACAGAAAATGATTTCCAACCGGCAAACACGCTGTTTACTTTCCAGAAGAATTGGACTTTCCCATTTGACAGCTAATCAAGGGATCTCCCGCTGCTGTCAGCATGGAGAAGTGTTTAAACACAGGGATGGAAGTTTAAACATTTTCTCATTATCACAGAATAAAAAAATAAAAAATAATAAAAAAACCCACCCCAAAATAAAGGCATTGAGGCTCAGGGCCCCCCTGTGGTGCCGGTAATGAAGCGCTGCCACGTGACCCACCGGCAGGGGCTTTTATCTCTGCCCCAATATCATTACTGAAGTGACACCTGTCACATGACCCACATCAGGGCTTTCATCTGGGCTCCCCAAATGCAGGTCTGGCTTGTGAGGGGGATTTTCCTGGAGCTTCCCCCCACCACCCTCCCCTTTAAAAAACATTGACCACTTACGCCATTACAGGCATGGCTTGCGAGTATTAAAGCTCTTGTGTTTTTTCGTTGGGATATGATTTGGCTGACAAAGTTGGTCTGGGCTGAAGTAAAACAGAATCTTGGCCTGGGAAAGAGGTTATTTCATTTACTTCAAGATGTTTTTACAGCAAATATTTAAGTCTGCTGTTAAACTCCCTTTACATAAAAAGGGATGTTAAAGGATTTCTCCAAAATCTCAGATTTGTTTTTAACTTTTTATTAGGTGGTGAGAAGAAACAGTTTGATGACCCTGGAGCACAATGATCTTCATTTACATGCACTTCATAAACTCTCACCTATTTTACCAGTGCATACTACCTCTGCCAAGAGAAAGTTTTCTGGAAAAAAGGAAAGGTCAGTCCTGCACCTCTTTGCCAATGTCTGGGATTTTTTGTGAGGTCTTCAACAGCAAACACCTTGATTTGCGATGGGCCCACATACGCAACAGCAGTACTGAGAGCTTACTTGCTAGAACTCATTCAGTTATTACCTCAAAACAGAACATCAAACATCCAGATGTGACAGGGGATGACCACCCACATGAACTAGATGTGAGCAGGCTGTGGATAAAGGAGTCTGATCATCATGGCTTTTTCCTGCTCCTCCTTTCCCACTCCACACTCAGCCATGCATGAAGTCTGATACTTCTCTGACCCCTTCATAATCTGATTCAGCTCAGTAAAGCAATGAAAAACTAACTCAGCAAAAGAATTAACAGCTTTCTACCTGTTTAGTGAGTTAGATCAGTTCATGAAGGGCTTAGAAAAGTGCCAGAGAGCAAGAGGGAAAGACAGTGAAGCTTGAAGCACAGAGGGAAATGAGGGAAGCAGGACCGCCTTTTTGGGTGGCACAAACTTGGTACATGAATTCAGATGTTTCTTTTTACCTGGTCTTCTTCACTCATTACAACACTACGTCCATTTGTTGCCCCTGAGATTGTGCAGGCCAGGGGATGGAAAATGTACTAAGTACTCCTGATGTGAATAGTGCTCCTGTTAGTTTGCGAGCATAGTGGTTCTAGGGCAATTTCTCTCTCTGATCTGGCATATTTAAGGCATTGGGCCTCCAGTGTTGATTTAATGAACAGAGGAGTGTTGGGTTGCAGGACATCCTTTTGCCAGGGTCTTTCTGGCTTTCTGCCCCTCCATGTAACAGAGCTAGAATGTATCCTTTGACTCTTTGGCAGTTTAGTGTAAGAATTTTGGAATATGGGGTAGCAGCTATGTAAAAGAGCAAAGCCATTCTCTCTGCTGCTCCAGGACAGAAGACATTTATAACTGATGGTCTGGATTGACACCATGGGGAAAGTGATTCAGATCTCATTATTAGATCCCACACTGTCTATGCATAACTAATCCTTTAATTTAACATACCTCAAGCATTTAGTGGCTCCCAATTAGGAGCAGACATCCAGCCCATGGCAGGCATTAGAGATCCTGCTTCTTCACTGCTCTTAGCCCAGCCATCTCCAAGAGTCCTAAAGGAATGCAGAATACCCTGTCCCAACTTGGGCATCACTTACAGCCTTTCTGAACATGCATATGACAATGCAGCATAACTCAGAAGTGGAGATCTATCTTCTACCTACGCAGCCAGACAGCCACTTTAGAAAAGCTTCTTAATTGTACCAGTTCTTAGAATCTTTTGCAATGCAACAGCGAGTGCCAGTGTGCTTAGGAATTCCTGTTTTTCTTTTAAAAAGGTTCCAAATGCCCTTCTCTCCACAAATAAACCTGCACATGTGAAGCTGACAAAGAGACACATGCCTAAGTAGAACTCTGTAGGATATTCTGGCCTGATCTTGCTTAGACTGCTGTGAGGTCACTGTAATATTATTCCAGATTCATTGCAGAGCAAATTAGAGGCAGAAGGTCCTAATATTGAGACAGATTTCTGTTTAGTATTGCAAAGAGAGGTCAGGCATTCACACTCACTTTGACAGTGGCTGATGTTTGAGAGACCTGGGTCCACGCAATCTAGACGTGGAAAGACTTGGGGACATACCTCTCCTTCTTATCAAGGCAGAGAACTTTAAGGACTGTCACATAACACAAGGAATACCTCTTGTTCTCTTCACTGAGCAGTGCCTGCAGATAATCCATGTGCTCTTTTATGTGGCTAATCTATATGTTCCTGAAATTATGTCTATAGCAAGGGCAAAGGAGAACACAAAAGTATGCCCAGATCTGTAGTGTTTGGTTATCAAGAAATGGACTTGGGTGGGTCTGGAGATGTAGTTCCCTTACACTGAAATGGCACCTTCCAGCTCTTTCTATGGCTGCCACCTATTTACCTGGTGTTTCCCCATAGCTCCATGACTGATTTTGTTCCAGTGTCTCAATGCTCTGCATAATTCTTGCTCAGAGAAGTTCTCCCAGTCATGCCAGTGACACCACTCAGATGAATAAGAAGTATTCAAGAAAGTTTGCATGCCTGTACCTTAATGATTTATCTTTGCCTTCCTCTTCGTCACAGATCTTCTGTGAGGTTACACCAAGGCTTCTGGTTTCTGATGTCCCAGAGCCCAGAAAAAGTATCCCAGATATCTGAAACCAAGCCGACTAGCACTTGAACACAGTAAGTTGCTTGCTTTCCTAATTCCTCCAGGAAGAATGCTGTAAGAAATTTCACAGTAACTGTAGTTGAGGAAGAGCTCTCTGTTTTCCCCATGTATCCTGATCAGCACTCACCTCAGATTAGCTTTCCTTCTCATAATCCCTCAGCAGACCTGAGATCAAGGAGAGGAAATCACTCTAGTAACTCATTAATGAGCCAGGACTTTCTGCAACAGTTGGACAAAAAATGGCCTGTGTTTGGCTGCATCTTTATTCTTTGCCATCTCCCCTCTGTTCATCAACACCTGCACACATTTGGGACCCAGTATAAGAAGACCCCTGAATTCAGCTCTAAGCAACCAGTCTGCAATGCACATGCCTAATACTCTGCTGGTGTGGAACCAGTATGCTGGTAATCCTGTTAGTAATGGCAGAAGCTCCCTCTAGGAAATTATAACAAATAGTCTTCAACAATTCCTTTGTTGACAACTTTATCCAAGAAACCATCTTCCCTGGAGACTTCACTCAACTTTTGACTAATCCCCTCCTTCCCTCAGGAGCTCTTTTGTTGAAGGAGACTGTAGGCAAACCCCAGGAATGACAGGTCTCTGTAAGCCTTGGATCAGCCTCTACATTCTTTCAATTGTCAGTCCCCATCTGTCCTGTTTGTACATCGATCTTCTGAACCAGGGATCTCTCTATTAAGTGTCACATCATTGAGTTTATTTTGCAAGTCTAGTGTCCAGGCTGTGCTGTTACATCTTCGTTGCCAAGTCAATCTTTCTGACATTGTTTTCTGAAAAACAAAAGGCAGGACATCTGCACAATTTAATTCTCTTCTACTGAAAGGTGATTTTAAAAAACACTCCCTTCTCCCTGAGCAAACTCTGTCCTTTTTTCTTGTGTACTCTCAAAGGTTCTGTTTCATTTTGTCAATATTAAGAATTATTTCAAAGATCCTTGCTGTAAGGAGGCTAGAATCTGTCCCTGTGCAATGGGATTTTGTTAGGATAAAAATCCATGGCCTAAGTCCTGAATCAAAAAGAAAAATAAATCCTAATTACAAATATTCTGCAGGGCCAGTGCCTTCAGTTACTTTGCTTGTTAACAGTTTAAACAAGTTTTAATCTTTCTGTAGATCCACCTACACTTGGCCAGTACTGTAGCACATACATATAAAAGGCACTGCATTTTTTATCTGCATTTTGAGAGGCAGCATGAGAATGGAAGCAGGTTCCAACAATTGATACATTCCTCCTCAACAGGTAGAGAGAAAGAGGTGGAATAGCATAGAAAATGGATGGAGTGTTGGCGTGGAGTGTATGTCACCCTGGGATAGACACCTGGCACTCTCTTTCCTTCCTGAAACCAGGAGAACGAGGAGGAGACTGTGACAGTGTTTTGTTCTTTACTGTGTTGCTCAGGGCCCATGGATTCCTGATGGAGCCTGGTATGTTTAGTTTTTTGGCTTTGTCTATTTTTGTAACTTAACTCAGGTTTGCCAGTGAAGGAAGGCTGGCCAGTTTCATTATGTTCCCAGGAAATTCCATTCCCTCATGTGCCAGCATGAGGCTGTTGTGCTTTAGATGCCTATCTACCTCTGATTAGATTTGAAAAAGCATACAGAACCCCGTGCTTTCCATTGGTAGCCTATTAAAATGACAAAAAAAAATTACTGTTTCATTTATAACCTTGCTTACATGTCTGAATCCAGATGCCTTTTTAAAGAAGAGAATTAATAACATGAACACTATCACTTATAGAATTTTTGTCTGTAATGAAGTGCAGAAGAAGACTTGAATTGACATTTAAGTTTGTTTAGTACATTTTTTAAGCATCATTAAAAAAGGGACAAAATAACTGTCAGGCCAAGTTAATATTAAAAAAAAAAAAAGAAAATGTTTAATAAGAGTATTTCCTACTCTTTTCATGCTTCCACTATTTTAAATTATGTATCTGTGAAATACTCTCAAAATCAGTTAAAACTGGTCAAATCCAAATGCACTGAACTGAAGAATGAGTGCCCTCCTCAAGTGAGTTGTCCCAGAAGCCTTAGTGGAACTGACAACCAGCTTTTCGGAAGGATTACTTCCTCTGTGATCACAGAGAGGGAACAGCTGCCCTGTCTGCACTTAGCTGAGCAGGTGAGCACGCAATGTATTCAGGCACCTCCAAAACCCAATCTGGTCACAGGGTTAGCAGTGTCAGGTCCTTCTTGAAAGGACTGGAGGCTGTCCTGTCTGCCTGCTGTTGTCTATGTGATGAGGGCAGAAGGGGTAGAAAGAGGCTGTGAGACCAGGCACTGAGTGCTGGGACCTGATCCTGTAGCAGGTACATCTACATGCATCTGAAAGCACAGACAGGTAGCTGAGGTTTGCCCCGTTAGCACAGCTTAGGTTGCCTCTTAGCTTGGCAGAAAATTGGACAGTCAAGCTAATTTGGCCTCAAGATCAGTTTCCAGGTCTGCCCTGCAAGCACAGACCCAGGCAGTGACACTGACTGGACACATGCTGTTAAATGCACAAAGTAAAGAGACAGGATATAACAAAAGGATATTTCTTTCCATAATTTCAATAATTATATCAGTAATTTCTTTCAATAAGAATGACTTTAAGTGATCTTTTTGTCTTTCTGTAGCAGGAGATGAAAAATATTGATGCTAAACCATTATTTTGAGGTATGTTGTACTAAAATGGTGATTAATTAAGCCCAAGGATGTTAATGAGCTAAAGAGATTTTGCCTAACTCTGCTCAGGTTCCACTGTGTGTGAAATCAAACCAAGTAAGCTCTAAAATGTGAACTCACTAGACAAGGACAAAGGCAAACAAAACAATTTGGTCAGTTTAAGCAATGGAGAAATGAAGCAATATTTTGACTGGGGAGGCATCAGAGGAGGCATCCATCTGAGTCTTGGGAATGTGATGAAACAAACCCAAACCTCCCATGATACCACCAAGCATTGTGGGCCATTGGCTCGCTGATCTCTGAATGTAAGATTTCCCACTTTGTCCTCAGCCTGGAATGTGATCATCCAGCCCTGGGCATCAGTTCTGTTTTCCCACCTTCAATATACAAAGGAATTCATGTGCTAAGGATAATGGCAGCAGCTTTGGCAATGACAACTACATGCTTACCCAAGAGTTAGTTAATCATTTCTGCTTTCTACCAAAACTTGCTTGAACCTTGTGAGAGATGGCCTTTTCGGTAAGAAACAAAGAGGTCACAGATTTCAGGTTGCAGTCTCACTCCTGGAACTGTGAACACTGATTGTCCTGTGGAAAAAGCAGGTTAAAAAGAAAGCTGCAAAATGATCCTTTTCCTTCACTGTGCTACTTCCCTAATGCTCTTCTGTGACATTAGCCACAATATAAACTCATTCAGGATCCTATTTCTCACAGCTCCATTCCTTCTGCTTGTTTTGGGAAACGATTTCTTTGATCTAGGCACCCTTCTCTAGAAATCTCATCCATGTGGGTTTTTTTTTTCCCTTTTTCTTTTTCTTGGAGCAACCAGCAAAATACTATTTGGTAGAACAGCGGTAGGAATGCAACCCGCTAATCAAAAGGATTCAAATGGATCTACACACTGCCAAGCTCTCTCCTTCCCACCCAGTGGAGGGGGAAAAAAGGTGAAAGAAAAAAGAGATAGAACGAAGGCACAGAGCTTCTCTCCTTCAGCAGTCTCACAAATGCAAAACCTTCCACTCCAGTGACTCCTCATTAACTTACCAAATCTGACAGTCTAATTACCGTAGCTGCTTCACGCTTAGAATAAATAAATACTAAAGTGGGTGTTTAAAGAAATTGAGCAGTGAAATTCAGTCATCTAGACAGTCAATAGAGAGTTTATTTTAAATTTTTATATTCTTATGTATTTATATCATTTTAGGAAAGATAATGAGATAGTTGTCTTTCAGGCTAATTGAGTTCCTAGGCTCATGGTTGCTTGCTGTCACAATATCAAACTTAGCTTTAACTTTTGTGCCTTAGAAATCTGATCACTATGTCCCCGTTTGCTCTTTTCTGCTGATAACTGGGTGAAAGCAGAAGTGCACCTGAGGATCGGGAACAACTATGTGAGAGTTCCGGTCTGGATGTCTTTCACAGCAAACAAGACAGCTAAATCTTCTCAGATTAGCATTTAAGGGTGCTAAAGGGAAAATGGAAGTTATAGAAACCTCAGATATAACTTGTAATTAGACAAAATACAGAAAAACGTCTCTAACCTCTGATGCAATAGCGTCTGCCTCCATGAGGGTATTAACAAGAGCAGTTCATCTCCCTGAACAATAAGACCTTTATAGAGATTCTCTGGCCTGAGATCAATGGGAGTCAGAGTATTTGATCCACGTCTGTAGGACTTTGTTTCCACAAGTCATGTGGGCCGAACTTTGCGTTAGTTGTGCTTTTGCAAGAGCATGAGCTGGATAGTGAGCAAAGGAAACCTTCCTTCTTTTCCCATCTTCCCTTTCACCCTGTGCTTCTATACAGTGCTCAGCACGGTCTGCTCCAGGCCAGTGCCCAGGGATGAGCTTGAACAGGGCAACATCTCCAGAGGCCTTTGCCCTTGGCACACATCTGCTGTGATGTTGCAATGGCTCTTTCCCAGGGTGGTGGCTTAATGACAGAATACAAAACTTCAGTGTCCTGTCAGTACTTACTCAAGCAGACCTTCTACCACTATGGAGATCAGGCCAGGTGAAGTGAAGGGTGTTAAGTCAAGATTTGCTTTATCACTTCACAGAACAGACTGGTTCTGGGTCAGGAGTGACAGCTGATTTGCTGCTCAACACCAAGTGTGGTTTATTCTCTTATTAAGACACAGATTCATACATCTTGTGGGAACTTCTCTTTCTAGGTGTCCGTATCTGATTTACACTGAAGGATAGCCATTTGCTCTATACAGAGGTGTCAAAACATAGAGGAAAAAATATTTAAGTGACTATATAAACTTTTTAGCTATATAGGAAAACCTAGGTAAACCAGCCAACTCAAGCAAGGTGTCCATGAAAGTCAGCTCTTCATTAGATGTGCCCTGTGGTAACACCTACCACTGCTGGCTAATTGCAACAGTAGCAGGATTTTTAGAAAGCAATGGTTTACTGCCTTAACCTCCTCATTGCTTAGCTTGCTTTGTATTAGTTTAGATGCAACAGGCATGAAAATGACAGTGCTATGTCAGCACCAAGCCTCTCTCCACCTGCCTCTGAAAAGCTGAATAGCGGGCTGTTTCAGGAGAAACATTACAGTGCCATCACCACCTGGCACACTGGTTTTGAATTGCTAGGAGCAGATAACAATCAGAGACCAACCATACCCAAAAAAGCAGGAAGTCCTCCTAGTCAAAGCCAGGATCACAACCGTGCAACACACTATCCTCCTCACAGAGCTAAAGTTGGTCTTGACTTGATGACTAGATGCTAAGCCAACAGTATGCCCAGAGTCAAATGTCTCCTGAGCTGTGAGAAAGGTCAGTCCCAAGCCTGGACATTGATCCAGTGGGGACAGGATCTGAGGAGCCAGCTCAGGCCTCCCTGGCCAATGTGCCTGAGTTTTTCAGTCAGAGCTCTTGCAGTGTTTTCTTGGAAGCGCACTGGTGCTAACCCCAAATCCCACTGCTCACCCTCCCTGCTTGCAAGTCTACTCTGAAGCATTTGCGGGCAAAAGAGAGGGAAAATAAACCAAATCTATAAGTAACAATAATAAGCTGCAATTGTTACTGTGTCTGACTTGTCTGACAGCAGTGAGATACCTTCTGAGAATGCCCTTTGCACTTCAGGACTGACAACCAGTTGAGAGCATGGCTCATGCTTTCTTGATTCAAGGATCTCATCTTTCTTCCAGGAGTGATTAATTGGACAGAAAACATTCTGCTTTAGCAGGTGGCAAAGGGTTAGACTGAAGTTTTATCAGAGCTGTTGTAGTGCAAGGCTGCAGTACACAAAGATAATTGTCTCAGGATTGGCTTAGGCCAGAAAAAGGACAGTGAATGCTCCAGTTTTATGAAAGGTCATCACTGCCACCCTTCAGGCTACTAGTCACAGTGTAAGGAAGTTAGATATTCCCCTGCTCCTCTCCTCTTTTGCTATATCCAGAGGTACTGGTGGCATGTGCAGAATTAAGGCCACCAAAATGGTGAGTGGGGTTTTAACCTTAGCAGCCTCTTCTAGCACTAGGGGCACAGGAGAGAGCAGCTCTAAGAAAGGCCCCTCTGCAGACCAGCCCCACTTGGGACACAGAGAGTCTTCCTCTCTTACAGCATGGGCTGTAAGCAACATGTAAGCATATAAGCTTAAGCATAAGCAACAGCAACCTGTTCCTCTCAGCAGGAGCTGACTACTGGGAAGCAAATAGCCTCGTGCTCCTTCTCATCCTTCCCAGGGCCAGCACCCAGCTTCTATCCATTAGCATTTCCCTCAGTATTCAGAAACATGACATTTGGAGGGGTACTTATTGAAACACTGATTTCTCCAATTATTTTTTTTCCTAGAAGTAGACCTTTGAAAAACATCCTCTAGCATCCAGCTTGTCCTAGCAACTTATAAACAGAACAGTTATGGACAAAATTATTTCATAAAAATAGAAAATAATTTCTTATGGGAACCTTTTATTTTCCCCAATGTTGTTTCCTTCTTACTCTCTCATGCACCTTGGGATCAACCCTCTCTTCCTTTTACCTTTCATCTCCAGCTCATTCTTTGCTCTTCTGCATTAACTTTCTCCTTCAGAGGATGGGGACTAATAGCCAGCATCCTCCAGAACAAAGTGGGGACAGAATATCCATAAAATCTGCACTGTGTTATCATAGCAACAAGAATTTTAAAGTGATACAGTGTAATTCCAAAATAGCTTGATGCCAAAGTGATGGAAGAGAACCAATGTCTTACACAATTACGGCAACGGGGATGGCTACATGGGGAATTATTCAGAATTGCCTAATTTTTACAGGCTTAATGAGTCACTTATGAATATGGTCTTGCATGATCATACTGTACTTTTTTCAGCCCTGTGCACTTTGATTCTGCTCCCAACGCATTGGTTGCTATGCTAACGCCATGCAGTTTCCTGTCCACAAGGTACTTCTTGCCGCAATGTGGGGGATAATAAATATGGGATGGTGCATAAACCCAGGTGAAATAAATCTGTCCTCTCTCTGCCAGCATGTTGGAGAGATTGACACATTATGCCAATCTGTTTTCTCATTCCTTCTGTTTCTCCTCACTCTCTCCCTTTCTCTCACACAGTCTGTCTCTGTACCTGTTTTTTTCCACAGACTCTCTCTCTCTCTTGGCACTGACACTTTCATCTTCTCCCTTGGGGATTGGAGATGTCACTGCGGGAAGTGCTTGTCCGCCTCTCCGGCAGCAGCAGAGCCCTGTGGCTTTGACAAACCTCATTTAATTGGGAGGAAGCCAGGAGGGTTTGAAAGAACTGAAACATCCACGAAACTCCTTTTATCAGGCATAATTTAAACTCTGCATGGAAAAAACCCTATATGTATAAAGAAAAGTCAACTTCCCTCCTGCTGTGCATGCTCCCCTCCTCCCCCCGCGGCACAGGCAGGCTCCTGCGAGATTCCATCTTTTCATTTTTCTAAAAGTGTCAAAGTAGATTTATGCTCTGTGGCTGGGTGAACAGAAAAGGAATGCAGATGTCTCTCACTCATGCACATACACACACAGAGCACCTTCTGAAGGGCAGCGGTTTGGGAGAGATGCTAGCTTGCTGCTCCTTCAGTTGGGATGTGTCACAAAAGCCAGAAATTAGGTTTTCAAATAGCTTGACAACACACTCCAAGAAGGCTTCTTAATTGCTCCTGTCTTAAAAAAACACACCAAACTAACTACTGTAGGGGGTGACTAGGAGGCAACAGGGAATGTGAGTGCTCTCTGGCCTGTTGCCCAGTAACAGGGAGCTTTTCCTAGTGAGGAACAGAATGTGTAGCTTGAGAGACCCTGTATTCATTGTCAGCTCAGGGCAGAAGAGGCAGACCTGTGTGTATGCAGCTGTGTGCTTAAGAGAGCAAGGGAAGAAGAAAATAAAGCAGGTAAAACTGCAGGAGGACTGGTGCGACAGGGAATGAGGAACAGCTGTTGTCTCTGAACATCAAAAGGGAGCAGGAGGAGCAGTCCAAGGGAATTGGGGCTAGCACATCATGCTGAGGAGCTGGGAATTCAGGACATCAGGAGGGACCAGCATGTGAGTTACACTGAATACACAGTGTGAAGGAGCCCGAGGGAAAGCTCTGGGCCCCTAGGGTTACAGAATGGGGGAGAAACGAGCTGTAAAATCATATACACCTCCGCTTTCTAAATGTACCACAGTGGCAGCCCATCCAGGTCCCCTTCTAGTATTAACACGGTGGTCAAGTGGAAGAAAACAGAAAAATAAGCTGACAAATTTGCAACGGGATATAAACTTTGCAGCATGTGGGAGTGGGGAGGGAGGGCAGGCAGATGTCCAGGTGAATGACAGAGATTTTCAAAGTAAGAAGAAACACACAACAAATAGCATGTGAAGTAACTCTTAGTGAGATGAAACTGAGTTAACTTACCAGCAGGAACCTGATAGAGCTGAGGAGGCAGAGGGCTGAAGAAGCCATGAGCAAGTTGTGCAGAGATCCAGCCTCCAGGGAAGGCTGTAAGCATCCTGGAGGCCAAATCTTCCGCTGCTGGCACCTTGCTCAGCCTAGGAAAAGAGGACAAAAAATAGGATAGGAGGTGAGCATAAGCCAGAAAGCTGGAACCAGAATTTGACCCAGCCCTTCTCAGATCCTGAGACAGGTAGTGGAGTGACATAGGGGAGCAGGATAAAGTGACCCCAGCTATATAGTTTTCCAGGACATTTGCTTTTCTGTGTGAGTTTGGTTATATTGGAGTATATGGATACAGGATTTCAGCACATACTCATGCTTTCAGAGGAATTTTGAAAATAAATGGTTGTTTTGTGAAAAGTAAGTCATAAGGAAAAGGGAAAATGCTGCTGAGCAGATTATATTTTATGTGTCATAACTGGAATATCCAAGGTTGGTGCTACCAGTTTAGAGCAACAGTGCAAGTGCACAAAATAACCTGACTGGCCCAGTGAGCAGACCAGAGGTCAAAACTAAGAAAAAAATAAAGAAAATGCCATTTCCCCTCTTTCTTCCTAGTACCAGAAGTGCAGCTGGTTTTAAAATATGTTGGGATTCATGGAGATGAATCTGTTTCTCAGGATGAGTGCTTAAAATAGATGTAATACACATATGCTCCATGCCCAGCAAATACCACTGCCAAGTGGTTGCTTTCTAGAGGAGCACACAGCTGGGGACAAGGAAGTAGAAGAGAGAAAACAAACCAACAAGGAAACAAATAAAAACAGTCATTTAGTTTTACAGCTCTTATTTTGTTTGTTTGTTCTGATCATGTTTCAGCATCAGGAGGCCCATCAGAGCATGGCCTGTTGTGCTTCCTCCCTTGGCCCCCACTGGTGCTTCCCCTCCAAGCGACATCAGGCACCAGGATCCCCCTGCCTCTGTACTCCCCTTCCCTACACAGGACAGTTGACATGCTGACATTTCTGTTTTGAGGAGATAAAATGTAAAACAAAAGGAAGGAAAAAAGCACAGAGAGATCCTGAGAAGCAGATTTATAAAAGCTACCTGGCCTCACTGTGGTAGGTAACTGCTGAATTCTCACCTCCAGCAAAACAGTTCAAGCCCCTGCTGCCTTGGGGAGCAGGGACTGGACAGGGAGCCAAAGCATCCAGCCAGAGGCCGCTTGTTAGAGCTGCACATCAGCCTGCCCCTGCCATGGCAGGGTGTTACTGGAGACCCTCTGCCCCCTGTCCTGCTGCAGGCTCCCACACTGGGCAGCAACATGGTTCAGTGCTTCCCACAATGGCTCAAGGATTCCTGATGGTGCCTGAGCTCTGCGCAGAGCTCCCTTTTGATTTCTTAATTGGCCGTGGAGAGTCATGGCTGATTGGTCTGTATGAAGCAGTTCTTTCCTTCTCAAGAGCTGAGCATGCCAAGGCAGCCGTTCAGTCATAGTGGTGTAAGGACTCTGTAATGCAGAGTTGGAGCTGGCCCACATGCAGCCCAGAGCTCTGCTGCAGAGGAGAGCCTGTCAGTATGGGGCTGTAATGGGGCCTGTCAGGGGATTGTGGCCAAAACCCAGAAGTGTAACACAGCAGACTTGCAAGGAATGTAGTATTTCTTTGTTCAGGCTAAGAGAGGATTCATTCTGTTCCAGGACCTGTGTTATCAAGGTGTGTTTCTGAAGATGTGTGTGACAGTGGCTGGCATTTCAGCAACCTGTGCTTTGCTGAAAACTGCAGCATGTTTATTCAGCCATTCAGAACAGTGTCTGGGAAACCCAGCTCTGCAGGCCAGCACACTTTCCTCCACGCAGGGCTGGATCCCGAGCAATGAGCTGAACAGATAATAAACAACAGTGATGAAAAATGTGGTGACATCCTCAAAGAATATTTGATTCTTGACCTGTGCATGAACACAATCCTGAGAACACAGTTCTGTAGTCTTTTCCTACACATCTATAAAGGCTGTTGTATGCCTTTAAATTAGTATTAGGAGGGAATTTGATTTTATTGACTCTCTGAGGTAGGATAGGGTGCTTTGCCTGATCAGATATTTATTTCACTGATACATATATACATTATGCATATGTGCATGTGTGCATTATGTATATGTGCATGTATGTGTACATATATAAGCTTGAAAAATATTCCCTCTTGTAGCACACTAGAGAGTGATCGGGTGGTGTTGGTGTGCCTGGTCAAACCAAGGTATGTAACCATGGCCTGTCCTATAGCTTTTGTCCTCTGAGGAATGATTTTTTCCCCTCCTAACTAGTCGTAAGATTATTTCATTGTCTTGTGAAAATGCTGTCCTAGCACATCTTCCTTACCACTGTTGAGCAACATCCCTACAATCTGTTTCCAGAAACGAAAACTGGGACAGTGCAAAGTCTGTCTTCAGTCCAATCAAGAATGCCTGTGAAAGTATGACCCTCTGGACTGAACTGTGCCCTGCAAAAAGCTGCTCGTAATGTCATTGAATCACTGCTTATCTGAGAATAATCGCTACTCCTCAGAGAATAATAAACCCACTATGTGCCTACCTGTACCGCGATCTCTCAAAATCAGTTGCTTAACTGACGTTAGATCTGCTTGTTACTATAGAGCCACCCAGCTCTTCCTGAGCTTGCTAAAAGAGCTCATTTAAAGTTAAATGATTGCATGAAGAAACAAATAAACCCAGAGGTGATTTTGACATTGCCGTCATAGGTAGCTTACCTGTCACAGATGACTTGGAGCCTCTGAGGTCTCCTGGAAGCAGCCAGTTCTAGAAAGTGTAATATGCAATCACAGGATTAAATGAAAATCAAGCCACAAACCATTCTTTGAGCCCTTTCGAAAAATGTGTGCTCAGAATTTCAAAGGGACCTATAGAATCTGTCATCTTAGTATTTATAAATATACATTATTCCTATAGGACTTGAGAACCAGCATTGATGTTAATAAGGCTGTTCCAGTTCTGTAACCCTTTCCTTTCATACATCTGTGAATATAGGCCTTGGGCCCCCTTCTGTTACTGTGTGAGTCTTAGATTTGACTTCAATAAAAGCAGTATCAGTCCCTAAAGCCTTCACATGAAGGAAGCAGAAAGAGGTCTGCAGGCCTGAGTCCCCAGCAATTGTCTTGTCTTGCCAAGCAGCTGCTGAGCTTCATGTAGTGCCCCGTGCACACATGGGGCTTTCCTGCATGGATCTGGCAAAAAGAGTGGGGACAGAGCAAAGACACTTGGGTCCCACTCTCTTGTCCACTGCTCTTGCTGTCAATCCCTCAGTAAGTTTGTTGTTTATTATCAAATTAACCTTTTTCATACAGGCTTTGTACTTACTGATTCAAACATCTCTACCAGATTGGAACTTTGCAGGGTTTGCAGTTTTGGGAAGGTTATGTTGTCGCCATTTTTCAAGGACACATTTCTAAACATTGTGGAAAATGTAGACAAATACATTCTTCAAATGTTTTCTTATAAAGCATGAGTTTTCTCAGGCTTAGATCTGAATGAATGGCTTAAGCCTGGATGATTTCCCCTCAGAGATGATCAACAAAGACATTTTCTTGCATCAGAAAGGCTGTAATTTCTACCAGCAACATTTTCCTGAGTACCATTTCTGACAGTAGAGACGAACAGTGCTCAAGCAGGAAGGGTGGTGTCAACCTCTCTTCCAGCCCAGCCCAGACAAGCATTCCCCATGGCAGCAAGACCACCAGAAGGCAAGCGCCACTGGTCTGTTGCCAGTAGATTTGGTGCTTGGCTCGGGCTTATGCTGGACCATCAGAGAGCATCTGCCCTCCCTTCCTGCCCAGAAGCATCAGCCACATCATTCAGGGACAGAAGTTGCTGGCTGTGAACAAAGCAACAGTACTCTGCCTTCACCTGCATGGCCATTTCCAGAGTGGAGGCCCAGGGGCTCAGTCAGTCAGTGTCTGACTTGATGCACAGTTTGTTAATGTGCAAATGACTGAACTTCCAGCACTTAACCTTTCCAGCAGCAATCTTTCACCATTAAGCCAGGCAAGCAGGTTGTTAAACTTGTCTATCATAGGGTAAGTAACAGTTCACAATTGAAGTGTTCTCCTACACCTAAATACTAAGGTAATTGCTAAAGCAGTAAATGGCAGTATAACATGGGATGGGATTCATGACAGTTTAGGTGCCAGAGCACTGAAATTATTGCAATATCTAGAAGTTATATATCAGTGTCTTGAGTAGCCCCTTCCCAAATCAGTCACGAAGATTAACTCTGGCAGAACATTCATCTTGTATCACTAATAACATTTTCTCTGGATCTTCTTTCCTTCATTTTACCCCCTTGACTGTAATAAAAATGTAGAAATAAATTGTCCCTATTGAGTAGAGATGTAAAGTTTCCAGGCAGAATAGAAGAAAAACAATTTTTAAAAAATGCTTTGGAAAGGCATAAGATTTTTTTTGCATGAGGTAGACATGTTTACCCTTTCGCAGAGCTGGCCAAAAACTTTCAGATGTTGTAACTTTCTGCCAGAAAATTCTGATTTGTGAGACGGAAACATTCCGTGACAATATATCAGTTTCCTTTAATATTTAATAAAAATGTCAAGGTTGTACTTTACTGAAATCTTTTAACATTAATGTTCTTTAATGAGTTTAACATAAAGGTTAAAAAGTGCACATTCAGTTGATAACAGCAGGGCAAAATGTTTCAGTGATATCTAAGTGAAACGTCACTGGTTTTGTGCAGTGCATTTTCCGGATTAACATTCCAAAAAGGAAATAGGATTTTCTTTACGTTACAAATAGGAACATCAGTTTGCTTACTGGGAACTGGGAGGAATACCTGAATTAGAGTCTTCACTGTCTCAAGCAAGCCTCTTGACTTAAATTTATCATTTATATAACAAGAAGATTAATAATTATCTACAAGGGGTAGCGTAAGAGCCAGTGAGCCAACTACTGCTATCCCTGTCCAAACACATCTCTCAGTGGAGAATTCTGCTTGAGTGAAGACTGCCAAACTTGCCACTTTGAGTAGACAGAGCTTTGATTATAAATGGAAGATATGGGTAAGAAAACAGTGCGTCTCTGCTCAAGGATTTAATGTAGTTAACTAATCCACTTTAAATCAGTTCAGATTAATCTCCCGACTGACCCCATATAGGCAAACCCTGACAGAATGCTGAAGTCCCTTTGTGTTGAAGAGGGTGAGAACAGAGCAGTAAATATTTCCCTACTATAAAATTAAGACCAATCTAAAATTGTAAACCAATGTAAACAGCTACTCCTTAACGGAAAGAGATGAAGACTATTTGAATATAATTCCAAGAAGTAGACGAACTACTGAATTAGTTGTCTCACAGTGACGATATAGACATAAAATGATGGTATTGTGTAGGGCTGATTGATTGGCTTTTTTAACAATAAGAGTAGATCTTAAAGGTAGCACTTGGGTGTGTTACTCTCTATCTGTATGCAAGGCAGTGTGCTAATAAGGAAATACCTTCCTATATGAAAACCCAGGTGGAAGTGGCTAATGAACTGATAATGAGGCAAGCAAGCCAGAGGACAAAAGTTAAACTTTCCTAATTGATGAAGAGAGAGAAAGAGGATGCCAAGTGCTGCTGGATGAAGGCGCTGGGGTTGAAGGCTCACAGAGAAAATTTCTTTCATTAGTGAAATCTCTGTGGCTGCAGGACAGAAGCAGAGCTCTGTCTGTGTGGCAGGCTGGAAACTGCAGCCTGTGCCTACTCCCACACACATAGGAAGTTTCCCTGCAGTCTAGCCAGCATGTATTGCACCTTGGTTACAGTGCTGCTCTTCCCTTTAGGATCAAAGCCACATGCAGTTTATTATGACAATGAAAATTTCATCGTTTTAGAATTCAGTTTCCAACCATCCCATTTGTTAAATGAAGCATCAGCATAAAAAGTGAGATACAAAAAGCACTCCGAGTGCCGACCTCATCTGCATTCTCAAAAATGTCATTTGATTTTCAGAGCCTGCTGCTTGTTGCCTCCATCTGCTGGTGACATTTTGGAAACGCAACAGATACTACTCGGGAGCAGATGTTGACTCTGGGAAGCTTCTAAATCTCCTTCAGCATAGCAAAGCCTGCAGATATGTGAAAACCCAGGCTTGATTTAAGTCATTGCTGCATCTGAAAAAGGCCAGTGTAAAACCTGTGGCTGCTAAGTGATATGATCCTAGGTGGCATAGTAAACTTATTAGTCAGCCCGTGTGATAAATCAAGGAGTAAAGCTCACTCATAGTGAAGTTCATCATGTTATAAACAAATACACAGTGTTCCCCACTCTGTGGAATTCAAATGTCAGAAAAAGGAAACAAAAACTAACTTGGTACATTGGATGCTCCAATATTCCCAGTTTGGCAAAAGCACTAGCTTAATGTCATGGGCTGTGATTCCTAATCCTTTCCTGCCCTTGACCCCTGCTGTCTAGATTCAAACTTGTAACCATTAATGGGGCTGGATCAAAACACTGGCCTTCTGGTGTCACCAATGGTGTTTAGAGGGGATTTAAACTCACTGCTTTTCAGTGCAGTGAAATGAACACAGCAGTAGATTAATGCAAGGATTTGAGCTCACACAGCATGAGAGCTTTCAGAAATAGTGTTAACAGAGCTACAACTGCCTCTTTCAGGGGAAGCAAAATGAGGGGAACAGAACAAATGAACAAACACAGGGCAAAGCCTTGTCTCTACAGGCAGGGCTTCTGAGCCTGGGGAGCCAGGATGAGGGCCAGCGAGTGTGCTGAGGCATAGGGCAGGAGCTCTCCCAACCCTTCATGTTTTGCAGGAACAGGTTCTCAAGACAGGGCTGACGCAAATCCATGCTTTCAGGCCTCATGGCTGCATGCAATTCCCTACCCCAAGTGTCTCTCCTGCGGGGAGGAAGCGAGATCACAAACTGTAGGGCTGGCCATGGAAGAGTTGCTCATCCATCCTTCCTGTTCACCTGGGGACAGGCACAGGTTGAGTCTTTGGCAAACTGTGGGCAATGGGCATGAGGCCCATTTCTGAACTCCTTTGTGCAAGAAGGGCACAGGGTCATAGGGTGGTCAAATACTCCCTTGCACATTTCACCTCTTGCCAGTTGCCCACAGAAGGGGCAGGGGAACTGCTCTTCCTCCAGTTGCCTGGCATGTGCCCGGCTCACAGAGCCCACAGCCCATGCTGTATCTCCTCTTCAGACTGCAGCAGGATGTGCTCAAGCTCACAGGAGTGACAGGAAAACATCTAAAGGTTTCTATCTTTCATTTCAAAGATTCCTACTGACCCACCTGGTCCAGGAACCCTTCCAGTAACAACCTCAGTCTGGGGCTGAGCCTACAGTGCTGAATCCAGTGGGAGTTTTGCCATCAACTTCAATGAGAATGGGATCACACCTCGGTGCTTTGTTTTGCCCATGTTCGTTCCTTGCCGCGGGCAGGAACCTGTTTGTTTGTTTGCTGCCTGCACTCACTGCGAACATCAATAGGACTAGCTGAAAGCATTCAAGCCAGCAGATTGGGGAAGGCTCCAAAGTTTGTTTGCTTATCTGAACCATCCCAGGCATTCAGATTCCCACAGCTGGGCTGGAAACAATCTCAAGAGAGGTTTTCTCAGGCAGACTCCACAGCTTCCACAAGGGCTGAGCATATTCTGGAGCAGGAAACTGTACCTGTGCTTCAGGGAGGAGAGGGAAAGTGCACAGGAGCATGTGAATGGCAAATGGCTTTAAACAAAGAGGCTTATTTGCCTTCTTACCAACAGCTCCATCAAAAACCGACTTGATTTTATTCATGACTAGACCAACCTTATACAACTAACCTTCTTCTGTCCAGGCTGGTCTATATAAACCAGGTGTGAGCCAAGTGCTTGGTTCCAGTATGTGGTTGGAGCAACTTGGAGCCCCTTAGGCAGGCTCTGAAGAGGGGAAAGGGATGTTGCTTCTCCAGCTGGAATACCTACTGCCCTAAACACTGGCTCAGCACCCCTCTCCCATGTGTTTGCTAGCATGGTGGGATGTTCCGACAGGAAGGTGTCCTCTGACTCCTGCATTTCTGTCTGATTCAGCCACGAAAAGGCATCGGCATCACGTTTACGGCACAGCATGGGTCAGTTCTGCCCCGCTGGAGCCCATTAGGGAAACTTTCTATCAAGCCTGAAAGCAGCTCAGATTTGAAAAATGCTTAAGATGGCTAGACTTGTCTTTACTGGAGCTGTTTCCATGCTGCCTAGGTGCCTGTCCTCTTCCTCCCAGCCTTGCCATGGGCACCCTCCACAGCAGCAGCCAGCGCTGCTATTCAGACAAAATAGAGCAAAGCAGGAGTCACCATTCAGGGCAGTTCTGGGCACTTACACATTCTCTGTTGTCTGTATTAGTTTCTTTGCTTTTATGTAGCCTTAATGCTTTCACTTTTAGGCTGTCCCTCTATATAGCATTGGGACACCTAATCACCATCACTGAGTTTTTAGCCTAGTATGAGCGGATGACTGGCATAGAAAAAATTCTTTGTGATAATTTTGTCCCACACATGAGCAATTCTTCCCTTCCAGACTACCCTTCCCAACTTGTAGACTATACCCAGCCAAGCCTTCTACAGCTTAGGGAAGAAAGTGCTTCCTCCAGCTGTCTGCTCTGTGCTTGCTCCCTATCCAAATTAAACTTGCTGTGGACAGCAACACATTCCCATTTCACGCTGGTTTGATTAATGTGTCTCAGCTAATTGTATGAAGGATTCCACTCCTTTCGACTGTGAGAGCAGGTTATTGTTCAGGCAATCGTGGCTACCATGTGAAAATGGGGGCTGTTTATTGTTCATGCACCAGAATCAAAGGAGGGGCATCTTGGACTGGGTCACAGAGCAACACCCACTTCTTTGAAAAGATGTTACTATGCTCTACTAAACCTGTAAACCTCTTGCCCAAGGCACGTCTTTTCCCTCCTCCTCTCCCCCTCCTCTTTTTTGCCCCCTCCCATCCAGATAGACAGGCTCCTCTCACCACTCTCTTACGGTGTGAGTAAGAGAATGGCTAGATTGTAGATGGGTGGATTTCACAATCTAGGGGCTTTAATATTTCACTTTTATATTTCTCTTGCAGAATGATCCTGCTGAGAGACTGAGAATCAGTGCTCATCATTTCCCCCTCACTGCCACTTGAATATATTTTCCCAAGAGAAAACATTAAACAAAAAGAGAAAGGGAGAGAGAGAGAGGGAGAGAGAAAGGAGAGAGCGAGCTGGCTTTTCAAAGCATACTTCTCAACCTGCCCACATCAAAATAAGAGACAACTGGCCCTTTGAAGTCCAGGACACAGACTTCTCTACCAGCCCATGTGGAAATAAAAGAAGCCAGCTTTATAAATCACACAGATTTCTTACCTTGCCCACATCAAAATCAGGGACAGTGACCTTTAAAACTGAGGTTTAAGGGCCCCCAAACCAATCTACATAAAAATAAGGAGAGTTCAGATAAACTGTGTCTCCAGGTACCTGTTAGTTTTCTCAGTCTATGTCAGGAGACACTGCTCCTTTGCACTGAGGAGCAGAGAATATCGATATTGTCAGCACTTGCAGCAATGAAATCTTCCATCAGCCTAAGATACACCCAGCGCTCAGTGAGGCAACTTTGCCACACATGTACCTTTGCTTGTATACTAGGCCAACCCCAATATTGTTGTAGGTCCTACAACACCACTATCATAAATCAGCTCAAGGGATTTAGTAACACTGAAGCACAGGTTTTTTCCTAATGAGTATTACTGACCCAAAAATTGAGTGGCTGGTGAGTGGCTCAGAGATAAAGTTGGCACTCTTGTGAGTTAAATCCTACATGGGTTATAGCTGGGGAGCCTGGAAAGTCCTGGCCAGGTGTCCTCAGTTGGGACCCCCAATACCTATGCAAAAGGAGAAGGAGAGCAAGAAGAGCAATAACCTTTATTTGCCAGTACTCTGTTTTTGTGTGGAGCTGGAGAAACCAGTTTCAATGGAGAGAGACTCTCCTTTTCTGTAAATCCAGCACGGATTCACACTGCCCTGCACATAAAGGACATGGACATTTTAGCACTTGATTTTGTAGCAGAAAAGTCCCTGCTGAGATGGAATCTTATTGCTGCTGTAAACATCAGTGAAGGTGTACACATCTTCACTGCCAGGTTACTCCTGCATGTGTTTGCCAACCCATGGGTCACTGCTGAAGGTGTCCTGCAGTGAGCTGCACTGGAGACTTATTCTGCCCGCTTGCACTGGCAGCAGCCAGTATGCTCAGCAGCAGCACAGGCCCTGAGCTGATGGAAACCTCTACCATTCTGAGGTGAAAATAGAGGTGGCATGCAGGTCTACAGCAGGTGGTACAAAGCAGTCCAGTATCTCATCCTGAAGGGTCCAGAGCTTCCGCAGTGTCTTTGGCCTTTACTGTGAATTGTGGGCTTCAGAAGTAGGTCCTCACAGTGCAAAGTCTGGGGCAATAAAGCCTTCTTCAACCTCATTTTAGTTGCTGGAATGTGTGAGATCAAGCATATCTGGATTTCTGTGACGGCTGCTGTTGTGGATGTTTAGTGTTATTATTATTACTTACCGCATGCAAAGTGTGTTGTGCCTATTGGTATGGATGAGTTGTGCTATGTGGTAAAGCCACATATTTCA
Organism: Psittacus erithacus; assembly: GCA_009867235.2. NCBI lineage: Eukaryota > Metazoa > Chordata > Aves > Psittaciformes > Psittacidae > Psittacus > Psittacus erithacus. The sequence continues at coordinate 120,863 of WYDI02000068.1, forward strand.
GAAGAGTTCACAGCATGTGATATGGTATTATAAATCAGTTCTGCTCACTACAAGCATTCAAAGCTTATCATTCAGACAACCCACAACATTATCAGATTTCCTTAAAAAACAGTGAAATTGTAACATAAAAAATGTCAGGGTTTTTCATTTGGTTTCTCTTCTCCAACATTAGATTTGTCTCACATTAGTTACACTTTGCATATGATAGACAGTTCTTTTTCCTTAAAATGAAAGCTGAGATATATGATATTGGCCTCATAGAAACTTGTGATAAGATTGCAAGAAAACAGGCATCATTAAAGAAGGAAGAAATACAAAGCCTGGTTGTTGCAGTTGTTATGCATCTGGTAGCTGATTGCTTTTCTCACTCACAGTTGGGAAACAGCTGTGAAGACAATTACAGCTACCTGGAGAAGACAGCCACAAGCAGGGACTTCATCTCACAGCTGGCACAGATTAGCATGATGGTCTGTGGGGTTCAGCCATGTGAGGATATTGGAAGGTGACTTGCACTGGGGGTAATTTGACAGCTCTGAATGAGGCTGCGTTCTTGACTGGTGTGTGTACCATGTAAGTAGGGCAGTTCTGCGCAAAGCAAACTCTTAAGCATACACAGGAAAGACAGAGTTAGAACTTGAACCTGACTCCAGAATTTGCTCTCTTTTGCTATTCTGGTATCTTTCCGAGAAGCCACAACAAAACCTCTAAAATATTCCGCATTGAAAATCCAGGTGTGCGTTCTGAAGTTCCATCCCTACATACATCCGGGCTCTTGTTCTTCACGGTTTCTTGTGAGCCATCAGGCATCAGTACTAAAGGCATCAGAAGGAGCTGGCGAAGTTCACTACATAGTAAAATCATACTCCCCAGCATCAGCTCAGCACTCTGCCTCTCTCTCGGTGAAGAATTTAAGAAAACAGTAATTCGTGCATCTTTTACTTTATGCATAAAGTTTTCAACAAACGCTTAAATTTTGCTGAGTTGAGGTGTGAAACAATTCAGTACACCAATTACTGAGTTCTATATGAATATGTATTTACATTTTCCGAGTCTTTTCTTTACAAAAGATGCTATTCCAATCCATGAATTTGAATCCGGTTTTTAATTTCCAAGATAATGTGGCAGGTGATTATTTTTTTTCCTTTTCTCTTTTCCCCCTAGACCTTTAGTGAGAATCCTTGTCAAATCAGACTATGAGTTATATTTATTTAATTGAAATTAATTATACTCTGGGGAAGGTTTTATCTTTTGTGTATCTGCCCTAAATCTAGCTGTTAACTCTCTGGTCCATGCCATTAGACTAAGCAAAACGGTTCCTCTGTACTTGCTAGTCTGCCATGCTCCTCCATACATGCACTTTTTACTAGAGTGAAAGGTCTTGGTGCAGCTCAGTTCAGTCCACTTTGGAAGAGGCATAGTTGCAGCCAGAGCTGTATTTACAATGCCTGTATTTCAGCAAGCACTTTAAATTGGTGTAAATCATTGTCCTCTCTCTACCCTCTAACTGCTTGTTTCTCTTGTGATGAACCACCTAAAGGAATCAACCTGCCTGATTTTGCTCAGTTTTGTTGGGAAGTTATATTTTATGTTTTATGTGGAGAAGCCTTGTAGCCATTCATTTGTCACTTGTCATATGTTTGGTTGAGCCACAGAAGCATGCTGGTGGTATGCTGCAGCCTAATCCAGCCCACATGAGGTCCTCAGCACAATGTTAATAAGATGGGGGTTTGGAATGCAAAACCTGTGCCTGATCTCTTGAAATGTGAACAGTGGATCTTAAGTTTGTCAGGTTTGCTTGTTCTCCATGCCATGGCAGAGCTGGAGACACTGCAGTTCATATCCACTCAGGCCATACTTCCATAACTAGCACTGCCAGCCTAAGTAGCTCCTTTCTCTTTGTCCCCTTCCCATTTACCTCTGCTCCTGTGTCATCCCTTCATGAGTACTACTGCTTAGGCAGCCAGATAAAGGAACTGTATAAATAAACTGTTCTTGTTCACAATAAACCAGGGAGAAAACCAAGTTACAGGTTCCCCAGTTCATGTAGCCCCACGTGTGAGAGGTGACACACGAGCAGGGATGAGCAGCCATGGATAGAGAGCGGGGATGAAGACGGCTTAAGCTGGCACTTGCTTCTAGAAGAAATATTGGTGAAATTGCAGTCAGTCCTGATGATTCAATAGAACAAACACAATTCATAGAATGGGGATTTTCCAGCCATATATCTACACCGTGTCTGAAGCACCAGTCCTACTTGGGGATAAGCATGCTGGGTGATACAGACTCATGCACACAAATGCAGACAGTCTAAATCAGTGCAGGGTGCCTCCATTATTAGTACATGAAAGGAACTGACTATTAGAAAACAGTAGGAATCCTCATTCTGAACCTCAGATTCAGCAAAATATCTCAAGTTAGGCATCGAAAGCCTCTAAGGAGCTTTGAAACCTTAGCCTAACACAGAGCATCATTCCAGGCTGTATAATAACATAAAACCTTCTGTGAATGGCACTAATTATTTCATGGCTCTTAAAGCTTCCTCATGATTTTTAAATAAGTTTGGATTTTTTGCCTTCTATAGCACAAATCTTATTAATCACGGTATTAGTTATAATACCAGAGAAATGACGATAGGGCTATAACCCTCTGACTGCAAAACCACAGGAAATGTATCCAGAGATTTCAGAGCTGTAACTGGAAGGATACCCTTCATTTACACTCTGGGAAACTCAGCCCTGCCCTGGCTTTGAACTCTGTTAATTTGCCACATATAGATATCCCCCTTCCCCCCCTCCCCCCAGTAATTCTGGGGTTTTTTTCTCTACAAAAGAGAAATTCAGCATTTATTTAAATGGACTGAACTCAAGTCTAAGAAGTGGTCCCACCTGTCTGACTTTTTATCACATTCTAGCCGAAAGCAGAGAGGAAAACCCTACCAGGCAGGAGTGTTTCTGGGTGAAGGGATTAAGAAGGAAAAGTCTGACTTAAACAGACTTGAGGCTATAAAGTCCTGTCTCACAGTTTTCTGTACTTTCCCCTTTGAAAACCCATGTTTGGGAAACACTATGCAGAGAAATAGCTCCATAGGGGGACACGTGAAAGGGCAGACACCTACAGCAAAACCCATGAGGAATGTATAGGTTGACCTTCCTGTTTAAGTCAGTAACAGGGTCAGCAATGAAGGAACATACAGAATCCACTAGTGCTCATAACTGCCTCAGTTCTACCAAACTGCACTAAGGACATGGCTCTGTGTTTCAGTTTCCCCAGCAGAAACAGGGGCTTAAGAGGCTCCCGAATCTGTCTGCTCTCACTCACTGCTGCCTTTATAAAGTAATTTCACACTTTCCATTATGCCAAAGGAGTCTCTAAGGCTGCACCATAAACTGGATGATACAAAATGTTCCAAGTTAAGGATTTCTGAGAAACCTCAGGGTTTTGCCATTTTCAAGGTGGTTTAAGAGCAGTATTAGAGCTCTTTTCTGAGAATATGGTGAGCTGTATCCTACAGTAAGTAATGGATTTAACAAGAAGGAATAGAATTTGCAGTACCTGCACACCTTTTATGCCTTCTTCAATTTGATGTCACTTTAATTGGCTTTAAATTTTTGATGAGATGACAAACATCAAAGGGAAGTAATTTGATTTACTCCTGTGTCTGTGAAAAAGTTGCCAAATACAAAATGGGTTACAAAGTCTGCTATGAACTTGGCAGATTGGACCAAATTATTTCTGCTATTCATGGGACCTATCTTAGGATTTCAAAATTAAGTAGGGAGATGGAGCAACAGATTCTTTTTCTCTCCCATTTCAGGGTATATTTTACTTACCTCCCAGATCTTCAGCAGCTGTTCATGAGTACCAGAAGTTCCTGCAAATATTGGCTGGCCCTGGATCATTTCAACAAATATACAGCCTGGACTCCTACAAGAAAAACAAGGTATTAGCTCATTCACATGCATGATGTACATTGTATGATTGTTGGGATGGGCAGGGGAGAGATGAAAATAGGCAGTTGTTGGAATGGAAATTCAGAAATCCTGATTTGTAAATGCAAAAATCCTGATAGAAGCTGTAAACCTTATATATATTGCAGCTCAAGTCTGAAAGATACCAGTCTGATGTGTAGGTATTGTATACCCACCTCATGTCATCTAGTGAGAGTGTGTGAGTGCGTGTGTTTGTGAAGCAAGGCAGGATGCGGAGTGTCTGTGTATATATATATACAGGCTTCAGTGAAGACTGATACACCTCTGCAGCATGGTGGTAGGCAAGATGTAGCATTACTAAAACCGTACTGGCTGTGGGAAGTCAGGAATGTTTCCTTTGGGAAGGGACATCTTATACCTCCCTCAAAACTGTTCTAAGCACTAGCAACTGGCTTCTGCTCAAGTTGTGTGTAGTATTGTTAACCTCATCCAAGTCCTACAGATTGAAACACATGAATTAAAAAGCTGACAAGTCAAATAGCATGGGAGCAGACCAGAGGTATGTCACATTGACATCCCTCCAGAATTATAGAAGAGAGTAAGGCAGTCAAAGTTCCATACAAGTCTGTTGCCATCTCCTTTTTCTCATCAGCACCATCCACTAACTCCCCTCCCACACCCCCTTCACCAGCAAGACAAAACAGGTGATATCCTTGGAAAATAAACCCACTAAGCAGTTTTTTTCCCAACACCAAACAATTTGTTTCAGGTTTCTTTTAATTTATCGTGTTACAAACCCATCCAAAAAGATGGTTGTGGCAGAAGTCTGTGGAATACTAGGTTGTTTACATGAGAAAAAGGTGCAAAATCAGAGTGATAACAGTATGGAAGATAAACAGGACACTATTGCACACTTTATGGGCTTGAAGAACACATTAGAAGCAGAAAGAACCCAGAGGCACTACCCACTAGAATGGTTTTTCCTTCAGGAGAAATTAGCTTTTCACTGGAAAACTGAAGGTAAGATTTCATTGCATAAAGAACTTGGTGACAACAGCAAGTTAAAGTATTCTTAAGTTTCATGCCATCCCTCACTCTTCACTTGTGCCTGAGCAAACCAGCCAGCTTAAAAAAAAAACCTAAACCCTGCAAAAAATGCTTAACTATATTAAGGTGAATTAGTCCTATTGCCAAAAATGATGAGGTAGTTGTGGTCAGGGTAGACTTACCTTTTGCAAGTATTTCCATATCTTATTGTATGGTGTAAAACTCTGCTCATTTACCTTTTCATCTTTTTTTCCCAAACTTTTTCTGTGTCTCACATCTTTTCACTACGCCCCATCTCAACTTTTCAGGTTTCAGTCAATCTTCTTTGGTTATAGCAAATTTGGATCCTTTAAGCTCAAATATTGAAAACGCAGCTTTGACTAACAGGCTCTGAAAGTACTATTTTCACTTGCTAAGTAACAACTGGTAATCTTTTCTGGTCATCTGTACCGCTGTGTTAACCCTTGCACCTTGTTTTTGTACTACTGTAGATGCTTTTCCTACCTGGCTGTGGTCACTTGAGAGCCTGACATGTGACTTATTTGCAGTATGTTGGCCATGCTTGTGCATCAGGTGATGCCAAGCCTGTTTACAGATCCATATCTAATGCTGTTTTCACAAACATCTCTGCTGCACTTTCCCTTGGCTTCCTATACCCTAACCTCCTTACCTTGGGTCTTGTGAGCTTGGCTCCTTGCTCATCTATTGCTCTTTCAGGATCCAGGCACCATGGGACTTAACCCACAGCTTTTGCAACATAGGGTTTTTTTTTGTGTTTCATAGCAGTACAGATCACTAGATATTATTCTGGAGCCCACAGACCAATTCTACTGAGACCAGTGTCATATCAGCTCTGTGGGGTTTTTTCACAGCTGATGTACGTGCCCAAATCGCTCACCCTATTTTGCAACCACGGGGCTGCTGTAATCCACTCATTCTATTGCACAAGTTTAATTGCATATGGTCAAATTTAGGTATTCTTGATTTGTAGAAGAGAATCAGCTCTGTGTTTTTGGAGCAAATGATCCTGATGTTCCCCACAGTTTGGGTTCTGATATCCTAGCTAGAAATAGCCTTTAGATTGGCAACAGCAGAAGCCTTATCTTCCTAAATGTAGCTAGCATTTGCTAAGAATTACCCACGAGCACAGGCCACAAATTCAAATCTAATGAAACAGTCTTTTCACTAATAGGCAAGCTGTGAGTTTGAGGAGAGGAACAACTTGCGGGTTGTTAGAAGTGCACCTTCTGGTAGAACTCTCCTTTGTATTCCTGGTTTATTCTCGTTATCTCTGGAAGCCTTTAAACCTCAGTGTCTCTAATAAAGACAAAACTATCAGAACAACCACAACTGCTGGAAAGGCTTCTTGTTTCCTGTAGCGAGACTCAGCTGACCAGCTGCCTTTAATGCCTGCTTGGTGCTGCATTGATTTATCAGTGGCAATTATCACTGTTTCTCTCTCGTTTGTTTCCAAATGAAATACACTTTTCTTTATTTTTTAGAAAATAAAAGCCAGAAGTAGCTAGAACAACTGATGTACAGGTACCTCCCCCTTTCCCTAGGTACTTTTGTCTATGTGTTGAAGTAGGGCTTTGGAAACTAGTGCTAGTCATCATATTAGCCTTTCAGTAGGCTTCAACTTTTCTTCTGAGATACAGGATTTACAGTTAGTGCTCTGACAGCATTCTGAGGATCCTGCTGTTAATGGGGATGATTCAGAAACATTTACTTTTAAACATTTCTAAAGATTTAGACCTAGTGTTTTGGTTTTTACCCTTTTCCTTCTTACCCCTCTGATACTAATTTCTGAGGTACTCTTATCCCTTCCAGTCTATAAGTTTCTGAAAGGTCTCAGTCCCATATAGCTGCCTTGAGAAGGGCTAAGGCAGAGGGAGGGGTCTTTTGGGAAGAAGCCTAGACCAGATGTTTCAGCATGTGCCAGATATACACATGAACCAAGACAGTGACTGCTAAAGAAACAGGAGAGGTGTAACTGGTTATAGGAACAGTTAGTGAGCAAAACCAGAGCTGGTTCAGACAGCACGGTTGCATCTGCCTGCAATCCCTGAGGCAGGTTGGAACACTGCACTTACTCCTGAGCCTGCAGTGCTGCATTACATAGTGGAGAGACGATTTCATCAGGATTAAGACCTACGATATCTCTGCAGTATCCCAGAGTTCCCTCTCCACAGTTTTTCTGGCATTGGGGGATTGCAGTTACCTATTTAACCAGAAATCCTTTCTTGTATTCCTCACCAAGTGTGATTTGTACAGTGAAGCCCATAGCCTCTATCTCCCAGGTTGGTGTAGTGGGACAATGTGAACCAGGCTGGGGGAAAAGCTGTAGTGGGCTTGCAGAACCACATTAAATGACTCCACAGGAACTTTATTCTACATGACTCTACCTGGGAAGATTCCTGTGATTATTGGTTTTGTTTTGTTTTTTTTAATGGAAGATCATACAAGGAAGGCCTGACTGAAAAGAAGACACAACTTAAGGCTCTCATGATGTTAGCAGCTACCAGTGCAGCACGTGCATAAAACACTTGGTGTTTTAAATAAAACCAGAGAAGTCTTTCTGATATGCAGTGTAATATCCCTGAAACATTATGAAACGTTCGTCTCCCTGAAATCCCTTAATTGAATCTTCTAAAGCCCTGAAGAGATAGTGAGGGAGAAAGAGAGTGAAAAAAGATACAGAGAGATTAAAGCAGCTTTTCTAGTTAGGCCAAGAGCGAGTGAGTCTCCTTCTATATCTCTTTCTTCATCTATTCAAGGCCTCATTCACTTCCCATGTGCCTCCCACTGACCGTATTGCTGCTCAAGCACACTTTGCATGAATTGCCATAATATTTTATTTTGTTATAATTGGTTTCTTTAAACCATGGCTTTAACACCCACTGTCTCATGCCGTTACCAAGGGCATTCTGATCTGCAGCACCCAAAAGACATAGGGCTTTTTTTTCCTTTCTTTCCAATAGACAAGTAACATCTGTGTGAATTCACATTATTTCCTAATAGACAAAAATTGAACTTAAATGCAGTGTACATCAAGATAATAAATGACTCTTGTTAGAGCAAGTTACTGAATAGAGCTCACTGAAGTACTCTCTATTCTCTCAGCGTGACATCTTTCTTTAGGGAAAACACTTTGAATGTTGTTATTATAAGGAGGCGTTATATACAATGGTGCCTATCATGTGAATGTAGTTCAGTGGGACTCAAAGTACTGTGCTGTTAGAGCTGGTCAGAGTGCTGGATGGGATCTTTGTATACCACTCTTATGTTGCTATTCAATACACTAGAGCAGAGTTACATGTTGGTTTTGCACAGGCAGAAATGCCAGGCTTTCTGTGCATAGCCAGGGCTTTGGACAGGGGTCAACTTTCAGGAAAAAAACCCAACAGGCTTGCACCAGCATCTGTCTAATACAAACCCTCCAATCTGCTATACAGGCATCTTCTTTAAACTCAGCAGACATTCCTGAGAGACTGTCTGGAGGGGAGAGGTGACAGGTAGTGGGGGAGAGAAGACAGGACTATTTAGACTGGCTTAGCAGCTGGAAGCCATTAGAATTTAGCAAGGTTTTCCTCCTTGGAGAAATCTTAAAGCAATTAAATTAGCACCAGGCCCAGGGAAGCGAACAAACTAAAAACTCCTGTTTCCCTGAACTGCCCTCCAGACTTAGGCCATCAGAGTCTCCAGTAAGCCGCAGATCTCTTGAGGGGAATACAACCTGAGGGGACCTGGACCTTTGCTGTTTGTAAGCTTACCCAGCCCTCTTCTTGCACATTCTTAAGCTTGCTCCACTCCTACCCTTTCCCAGCCTCTGAAATCTGCAGAGCAGTAAAGAAAAGTTCCAGTGTGATAGGCACAGACAGAAAATTAACTGGTCTGAAGAAAGGATGAAGCACCAATACTATCTATCTACAGATGTGAAACTGCGCAGAAAATAGGTGGTCCCCTGCAACTTCATGAGCTGCATGTTTTCTATGTGTAAGTCAGGACTATATTGCTGGAAGCAGGCTCAGGCTGGTGCAGAAGTGAGCCAGAAGTGCTAACTGAATATCCAGACCAGCCCAAAAGGACCATGTGACCCCTGTGAATTCCTCATCCTCTCCTGTTTTCTGTCTGCTCTCAGAGACCCCTCTCCCTTCAGCTCTGCAAACATGCAGCTCATTTCCTGTGTTTCCCGGACATATTAAGATTTTGGGATACAGCTTGTAAGGTGACAAGGCTTTAACAGAACACAGCTCTTCTCCTGTATGAAATGCAGAGTGCACCTGAGATATGTTCTTTGAGAAGAAGGACAAAGTATCATAGAAATAATGAAAATCTCAGATATCTTTCTATCTCCAGACCCATTCAGAAACCCTTTAATGCCACTTTTTTTGGTTTTGTTTACCAAGGCTAAAGCCATTGCTGGGGCAGTTGTGAATCCATTGTTTCTTCACAAAGCCATTGCTGTAGAGAGCTGTCACTGACTGGGCCGACCATATAGATACAAAACACTAAGTGCATTAAGGGAAGGTGTTCTGTTGCAAAACCAGAAATTGCTTCATAAATGTTACCAAATTAGATGTGCATAGCTCATAAATATTATCAGATGATGTTTATATAAATCCATGGCTGAGATGTAGTGACATCGTTCCCAAAAGTGTCTATGAACCCAGCAGTATAAAACTCCCCACTGCTCACGTTTTAATAGGTGTTAATTTCTCTACTTACAACTTTGCCTACTGTAACTTGGTTGACTTAATTTAATTCAGGTAAAGATGATCTTTTTCCCCAGGGACCCCAGATGCTTTAAAATTGGTCAGTACCAGATACCTAGATCAGAAGAATAATCTGTAGCTCCAAGTAACACATCAGGAGGATGGCACCAGAGTGCTGCCACTTCAGAGGAGTATGTCTGTCTGGGGTTGGACTTGGCATGAGCAAGGCCCCCAACAAAATAAAGAAGACTGCTCTGTTAGGACAATCCTTCTGCCTGTACAACACATAGATGATAATAATTCAAAACAAGACATTATTTTCTCTTGGATGTTTAAACACAAGCAATCCCAGTGCAGTTTACAAAGAAAGCATGTCTGGAATATACCTCTGGGGCAAATCAGATCAAGCAATGTGTTGTATTTTACAGGGCTTTACCATTTGTGGCTGAAGCAGCCATCCCAAACCAATGCCAAGAAAGCCTTTTGGTTCAGCACATTGCTGTGGACTGTACACATTACCTTATTTTCTGAACAGGGAGGAGTTGATTCTCAATTCTCTTGAAACAATTTTATGTGGCAGTAATTGCTCTGGCTCAAATGAGTTACTCCCTGCGCCCATCAGAATAAATGCAAGAAAGGCTGGACTGACCACAGAAATAGTTTCCTGAAGTTTAGTAAGAGGTTATGCTTCTGTACCTAATTGGCTGTGGATACAGATCTATATGCACACTACAGCTTTGGTCTGAGCAGATGTATTAGCAGTATCCAAACTGTGACTCACCAAAGTCTGCTAATTTGAGCTCACCAAGGCAACTGATGAGCAAGTTCTAGGGTTTCAGATCACAGTGAAGAATGTGGTGTTGGTGGATGTAAGCCAGGCCACGCAAAAGCTGGAACATGAAAAGCTAGGAAAAGCCAACAAAAAACTGAAATGATTTTGTGTGACTTTGCCTTGATACATCAACTCTGAACTTCAGGAGAACTCCTGGAACAAAGCAGAGACAAAGCAAGTAAGAAACCAGCAAAAATCCCCAAGGAGTCGAGCTGGCTGAGGAAAGGAAAACTGCAGTGGATGTAACTGCCCTGCAGCTTTCTGAGGGTTTCAGAGTGCAATATGTGGCCAGGAGGGCAGTTACGTTGCAGTCCCTAATTGCGCATTTTGGAAATGTAACTTTTCTTTAGAAAGGGACTACTGATTGCAGGAGCAATCTCGGCTTTCACAGCAGCAGATACTCTGATGTCCGCGTTTAGGACAAACGCTTACAGCCGAGCACAACGAGGGGTTTAAAGAGCCGGCAAGTTTTGCCCACCTGAGCCCGCGGACACCAGCAGAGGGAGCGCTGCGGCCGCGGCACACACCGCCTCTGCCCAGGGTAAGCTGGACCAGGGAACAGACCTACTTGACGGTGTGAGCTGTTATCTTCAAGCCGGAGGAAAACACAAGGGCCTGATTTGAACGGGTGTAGCAAATAAGATATCATGAATGAAGCAAGCAAGTAGAAAAACAAGCAAGAAATAAATATCCAACTCCCACCACCATGGCAGCGTCAATAAGCCGGGGGTAAAATAAGTCAACCTGAAACAATGTATGAAGTGGGACAGTGGTCAGAAACAAAAACGCAGTAAAGTAATTGGACTTCAGCAGAGAAGAGATATTTTTCACCCGGAGTTTAATCTGAAGAGGAGGAAAAACAGTGACACCCATAGGTCATTTTTGTACCAGAAAAGAGACCCTGTAATATTCTGTATACTTGCAACATCGTCAATAAGAATCACTCAGAGAAAAAACAAACATTTGCCAGCAAAAATGAAGCAAGCCAGTTGACCCTCCTAAAGGAGGAGAAAATAATTCTGCAGGTCAGTTCCTGCTGACAATGAGGATTTCAGACAGGAAAGCAGAGCAGCTGGCTAGTGTTTACTCACAGAAAATGCCCATGATTACATGTTACAGCCATGCACCCCATGTGCTTTACAAGTCTGTCTGGTAGCAGAATCCTTGAGATCTGTGCCAAAACTACAACACTGCATCTTGGACATATCTGAGCTTTAAGTATGTTTAAAATCAGAGGCCCCAGGAAACTTCTTTAGAATTGGTGTTGCTTAACAACTATCTGGAAACAGATGTGAACAAGGTGGCAACATTTGAAGATGACAGAAGTATTTAGATTAGCTGTGCTAAGAAGTGACAGTGGGGAACTTCAGAGAGATCTGACAAAGTCAGATGAATAGGCAGTTTGATAGGATACAAAGTTATTGTTGACAGCTGTAAGATAAATTAACTGAAGCTGCTCAAGAAAAGGACCCAGGCATTCACCGAGGACATCTACACTGAAACCTCAAGTCAGTGCACAGCAACAATCCTGGAAGTTAATTAAATGTGAACACGCATACAAAAGAGAGTAGGAGACTATTACAAAATCAGTCTATGAAGTCAGGGTACATCTTCAGCTGTCTCAGGTTCAGGCAACCAATTACATAAAGCTGCGGTAGAAACAAAAGGGATTTGCGTGACCATAAATATGCAGATAGTTCCCGATAAGGAGAGAGTGAGATTTGACAGTTTTTAAGAAGAGATGAATAATATATTCTAATGATAAGAGGATACAAATTTGTGTAGAGGCAGATTTCCCTGCCACAAGATGTCATTGTTCACAAAAGCTGCATGTCCTCTTGCAGGCTCAGAAAATGTGAAGAGGGACTAACCAAAAAAAGGCTTTGGAGACTGAGAGTGAGGTTGTTAAATCTCTGTGAAAGGCAGCTTTTCTCTAAACTTTTTTTCATCTATGGAACAAATAAATACCAGTAAGCAATTTACAATGACTATACACAGTGGTAAACAACATTTCCTTATGCTTCAAGGGTTATGAGTCTTCAAAGGAACTCACCATAACATTGCACGAATGAAGTCCTCCAGGATGCTGGCCCATGTATTGCGCTAGGTCTGTGTGCTAAATAGAAGAGGAGAACTTGAGGCAAAGCTACTTGTGTGAAATGCCTCTACGAATAATGTCTGTTCTGTAAATGAAAAAGATATGCAACCACTATAAAGGCGTCTCTTTCACCTTGGTGAACATCTGATCTGATACAGGACACAGGGATGTGCTTGAGTGCTGGATCAGATTAGAGACCTGCCTGATGTTATCTCATGCTAGCAGTCTATGAACTGAAGCTGATAGTTAAGAGGATTCATGCTTGTGCCATAATTAATCATAAAGCTGCAGGAAGAAGACATAGCCACTGTATTTTCCTTATGATTTGGTTGACAGCTATCAGCAAAAGCAACAGAAGTAGGAAGACTCATCAGGGAACTTTTTTTATCAGCATCCTGCTCTCCCCATAAGAGCAACCAGCAGCTGGGTCATGGTGAGCCACTGTGGTCAGTGCCAAATCTGACCCCAACTGGGATGTATCATTATTTCCTATCCTTACTGTGGCTCAAGAACAGTAGTTTTATTGTGTTGTCAGGGCAGAAACGGAGGTAAATAGTGTCTGCCACCCTAGTGAAGACAAGGTGTGGAATCATTTTTGCATACAGCTGTCACATATACAGAAAGAAAAGAGTAAGGCTGTGTGGCTGAAAAGCAAGAGATCAGGAAACAAAATCAATCATTGCACTAAAGGATTACAGTACATCTCTTTATAGATGTTTCATAATGCAGTAAATTCATTATGCAGCCACTTAACAGTACTAGTGTGTTAGGAGGCTGTGAAAGTGAATTTTCCTTTTGGCTCGTAATGCAGACACGAGTTAACCACAGAAACAACTATGAGGAAGTTTTGAAATGGCAAGCGAAACAGAAAGGAAGAACTGTGTACATAACAGAAGGATTAAGTGTACCATGTCCAAACTTCTATGCTGAGGTATGCAACTCTGTGAAAACCACTGAAAAGGTTGGCCAAAGGGCGAGAAAGGAAGCCCATGAAAGATGAAGTAACAACCCTTGAATTGAGGAGCAGCCCTCCAGAGCATAATTGGGCAGGCGCAAAGTGGCTCCTAGAGAGGGACAGGACCGATGGTTCTCCCAGCACGTTAGCCACACATGCCGAAACAACTGGGCTGTCCTTCAGGGATAAAAGACAGAAAGCCCCAGAGTCAACGAGATGGCCGCAACATCAAGGACAACGTTGCCTCTGCAGGGACACCCACTTAAGAGCCCGCACCTGCCAACCCGATTCAGCCAAATCCCTCATGAAATCTCTGGGGAAAAGCTCCATTCTCAGTGTCCTCATGTGCTGCATAGTGGGGTTGGTATGTATGTAATGCAATAAATTCAATAAACGCTTTGCTGCTTTTATTATAAATGGTCTCAGGTCTTTAGTCTTCGGAATCTAACTACCACAACTAGCTGCACAGGAAGCTAGAGAAAGAACAACCAAATGTTAGTGTCTTCTTGGTCTAGATAATGTCATGAAGCAGGACAACATTGGCATGTTTCAAATACTTGAGAAGAGAAGCTGGACAGACACAAAAGGAAGACCAATTTAATCACCGCTGCTGGAAATGGAAGGAGAAGGTGCAAACAGCAAGGCAGTGAGAATAAAAAACTGAGGAGAAATAGTCTGGAATTGGCAGTTCTGTGAGAAGCAGCAACTACTGAGTCTGGAGGAGAATGGAACAGTTCCTTAGAGAAGCAAGCATCAGTGCTCTGGTCTCAGCAGGAACCTGTCCTTCTCTCAGAGGTGGGATCCTGCTCTGTCAGAAATAGCAGCTTGCAGTTCCCAGCTGTCAGCTTCTCAGCTGAGGAGAAGGAATTTCTTCAAGGCAAATGCCAAGAGGATGGCTCTGGGAGCTCCCAGAGCCAGAATGCAGCAGCCTCCAGCCTGTCATTGAGCTTCTCATCCTTCTTCCATCTGCCTCCTGGCATATGCCCTCAGCTGGGCCCTTGGGAGACTTTTGGGGAAAGCTGAGTTTCTATCAGTTTCCAGCTTCACAATATCAAGGTGTAAAAATGTGACAAAAGAAATGACTGTAGATGCTAAGCTGAATTCTGAATTTAGCTCTGTGCTTTTAGCTTGGAGAAAGCATATTGGTTACTTTCTCCCATTTAAAACTCGAAGTGCAGAGAAGATGAAGTTACAGAGTGAACAGTAACTTGTTTGTATTTATGCAACTTTGGCATATTTTTTTTCTTTCAGCCTAACCATGTAAAAGCATCATTGCCGCCTGGTGGCCATGGTCTTTACATGTTGATATGCCTTTGCCAAGTCTCAGCACATCTAGGGCATGGAGTCTCTGCCTCCATGCAGGCCACAGGGCACTGACTGATGCCAAGACAAAAGCTACAGCCTTCTGAGCCCTTTAGCCTTGTGTTAGGTTTCTCATGGTAGCGTAGGCTCCAGCCGACCCTCTCATGGAGGCAGCTTCTCAGCAGAAAGTCTCAAACATAGTCTTTATGGGGGGAGAGCATTCACAGCTTCATTATTTGCTACCTTAGGTTTGAGACAATTGTTGCCATAGCTCTGCACAGAGAAGACGTGGGGAAGGGGTGGAACTGGCATAATTCTGCCTGTAGCTCCCTGGCACTGCTGAAGAATCTGACTTGGCTCTTACACCAAAACTGTGCTTAGACAGAAGCCCCAAAGCTCAGCAAAAACAGGAGTCCTGACTTCAGATTTCAGCTTCTCACATAGCAGAATAGCCTAACAGCTTCAGAACTGCTCCAGGCTCACTTTTCCCTGCTGATTAAAACCAAATTAGTTTACAGCCAGACCACTCAGTGCTACAAATTTCATTCAGATAAGGCATGGGCATCCAATCTCATTTCTGATGAATTAGCAGAGCACACAATACAGAGCTTGGGCTGGCTGTGGGAGGCCAAATGAGGTTTGGTCCTGGATAAAAGCTGCTTTTTGTTTTTCAAACAATCTGCAGAAGATATTTAAAGAATTTCATGCTGACAAAGCAAATTCATACTGGATTAGCACTTTGTGTTTTGTGACCACAACAATTTCACCTGGTTCTAAAAGCCCTACAGCCAGATATACTGTATTCCACAGCTGTGGCCTAAGCATATGTCAGTACTGAGACTGCTGAGCAGCAAGCGATGCCTGATTCAGCATAACAGCTGGAAACCGCACAGATTGTAAATTAGTTCTTGCACAGAGCTTGGTGCTGCTGCTGCAGCTAAACTGCCTCTAATACTGATGCTAGTCCATTTAGCTACCACCAGTATCTTTCCAGTGCACAGCATCATGAACATTAAACATACTCTGCATTGCATCTAATTGCTTATGAACCCAGTGAAGATACTCTGTCTAGATCCCATCTGCTGTGGAAAAGGGCTGCTAACCTGGCTCTGCAATACCTAAAAAACCTCCATATGGCCAGAGCTGTTGCTCCAGTGGAGCAGCACAGAGGGTTCACAGTAAAATGGAGAATTTAGCCCCTGTGCCTGAATCAGGCCTCTGGGAACTGCTCCTCACTTGGTTGCTTCTGCAACCCCCTGCTGGGGCGTCAGGTGCTACAGCCAGAACTGAGCTTTAAAGGCATTTTGTCTCTGGGACTTCCTGGGGTGAAGCTGCTTTTTGTCACAGGAGTACCATTCCTCCAGGGTAGCACAGAATGCACCACGTTAATAAATCTTGTGCTATGTTTGCCCTACTGACTTACATTGTAAATTTGAGGTGTCAGATGCTGCAAGGCTCAGCAGTACACAAAAGATCTACTTAAAGTAGACCTTTCATAGAATCACCCTTGTTTTCTCTGATAATGAATGAAGTTAAGGCTCTCAGCTTGTCCAGTAGAGCATGTTAAAGGGGTGCTGATCTTTAGAGCATCATTAGTTCTATGTAGATAAAGCTTTTAAGGCTTATTTTACTGGTGGGCTGTATAAATGCAAAGCAAAAGCACCACAGCAAATGAATGCATAGAAAACTGTAACACAAGCCATTCTGTAAATAGCTATATTTAGGTATCTCTCTGCTTTCCCAGAACTGGACTAAGGACTTTGTAAACTTTCTTGTCTTAATTGCACTGTTATAAACATGGAGTGAGTCCACTGACCTCTCTTGTTATTCTCAGTTGACTGGTATGAGAATCCTTCTATTCTACTGCTGCTCTGTGAAAGCTGGCACATCTGGTCTCAGACTCTCTATCCCAGCCCTAGTTTTGAACTGCAATAACAAGTAAAAACCAAAATATGTGTGACCTCTTACATCGATGGCTCTCACTTACACCAGACAACAGACTGGCACAAAGGTTGCATGTTTCTGTGTAAGGAAGAAATCAGATTATGATCCTCCTGGGATTGTAGAGCAGACAAAAATAGAAGCCTTAATCAGCCATGCAGTTTATAAACTTGGTCTGTGGGGACATGTAAATACGTTAAGCCAAAATCAAGCACTTACACAAAAGTATTTCTTTCTCAATGAAATTGAGAGAGCTGCAGACATTTTGCCAGTGCTCCATGAAGTCAACCAATAGAAATAATTTCTCATGCAGTTGAAATGATAGCTCTTATTAAACACCAGTTTTATTGAGAGCATTCCTCTTCAGACTGGGATCAGACCTGGATACCTCAGGTATCAGCCAGATTGTGGTAAGAGCAAGCAGAGACCCTGGTATAAAGGGCACTTCAGTCCACAGTTGCCCAATGCAGCAGCGGCAAAACCTGCCGTGCAGTGCTAGTGTACAGATGCGGGAATGAGAAAGCAACTACAGAGCAGGCAAGAGGTATAAGGCCCCTACACTGCTAGAAAGGACATGCTGTGGCTGCAGCTGGCACAATGATGCCCCTCGCTCTTCACCCATGTTTGAAACAGCTCTTTCTGCCTTACCTTCCTGAATGGCTTAAAAGGGCACTCCTTCCTCTGCCTCCAGCCGGATCACTTTGAGCACCACCAACTGCACCACGTTGATCCTGTCAGGGCAGAGTGGTGCTTGGCATAACAACATTAACGGTCTCCCTTTAAGGGCTCCACGCTTACCCAAGCAAAATTTCTAGGGCTCACTCTCCCACCCAGGCCAAGCTCAGAAGGGAATTACAAACCACCTCCATCTTGTCCTCATTAGCAGTGGAACAGGAGCCAGCCTGCCCGGCTAGAGTTGCAACGTTCTGCTGACTGGGTATTGTTAAAGCATGGCTTTGGGCAGTGTTCCCACTCTGCCCTCTCACAGTTTTCCTGCCTCTGCATGATGGCAGCATGGCCTTCTCCCCAGTTTTTCTGTCATGCAGGGATCACTCATTTAAAGGAAAATGCTCATTCCCTCCCTAGTGCAGCCAGACAATTTTCTGGCATGCTGCTGTGGAGCACAGTGTCTTTGTGGAACCAAATGGCTGTAGTGGAGGAGTTCCCAGAGAAATCTGGATAGAGCTTTGTGAGTATCCTTGTTAAAGGCAAAGCTGGACTTTCAATTTGCCTTTATCTCCCATAACAGGTGCTTTCAACACACACTGGGAAGGTAATAATGGCACCAGTGGTCCTTGCTTACCTAGTGATCCCTTTGTACACAGTTGCACAGGATCCTTCACACAGCTTCTCTAGATGTACACAGGATGTGGCAGCTCCAAAGGGCATGCCTGGTCTCTGTTTCATGAAAAAACTGGTATGTGTTTTAGATTGCTGGGTAGAACAAGATACTAGCACATCATTCAGTAATGAAATTCATAGCTGGAATAATCATAGGGTGAAATATCTCCTGTCTGGCTCTATGCATGCTGCACACTCACCCATTTGAAGCTCTCCACAACATCCTGCTCCTGGAAAGGATCAGTGTAACTCCAAGGCCTCTGCATCCTGGACCTCCAACTCCAGAGGGTGTGAAGCTGCCAGGGCTGCGGCGAGGGTAGAGAAAGGGACACGCTGGTTACATCCAACAGTTGGCACAGGAAAAGAAGGCAAACTGTACCACTGGCAACCCACCATGTTACTGATGTGTTTCCTTTCTCCTTGACTGCACTGGCTTTGAGCACAGCACATCATTTTCATCTTCCTCCCCACAGATCTCCTGTACAGTTTCTCAGCTCTCTCTGTTAGGGAAACAACTATCTGTATGTTCCTGTCGTGGTAAATGGTAGCAATCACCCTGAGAACAAAGATAAAATTGCCTTAACTGCAGAGGACACTTCTACCAGTAACATTCTAAGTGCATGTTATTCTTTCTTACCCTTGATTTATTCATCTCTAGATAGCAATCTGTTAGGGCACAGAATAAAAACCAAATGCAGGAGTGAAATTTCAGGAAATCTAAATTTATGCCTTCTTCTCTGCCTTAACACCCTCCTCCCTGCACTGTTCTAACTTACACAGTGTGTTAATTTGGCCCATACAGCATAACAGTGCCATGAACAATACAACTACAAAAATAGTAGTAATGAATGGCAGGCAAGCTGCAAGCTCCTCCTGAGCAGCCACATTGGCGGGGTGCCTGCATTATCATTTGACTCAAATATAACAGGATTTGTAACCTATGGCATGCTGCCTCTTCCAGAATTGTAGGCTGTTGGCTCCCTCTCTGTTTTACAATCCCTCACTGGCATAGAACTTGCTGGAGTGCCATCTTCTCCCTGTTCATCACATCAAAGGCATTTATTGTCATCTAAGGCACAGAGGCCTCCTTCAGTAGCTTTCTAGACCTGAAGCTGCAAAGTTTGATGCTCTCTGGTTACATGCAAATGTGAATGTTTTGCACTCCTACAAGCAGAAGAACCCAGGCTTAATGTATCTATCTCAATGCAGAATTATCACTGTGTGATATTAAATACCTCTGCTGTAGACACTGCTTCCATGTGCTGAAGGCCTGGGATATGTTGGGAGCCCTTTCTCTCTGAACAGCAGCTGCAGCCTCCTGTTCTGACAGCACTTACACACAACAGATCTCCCATGTTGTCCTGTTTCAGTTCAAAGGTACCTGTTTTTCTCTTCTTTGCTCCTCCTCATCCCTCTGTCTGTAGAGTTCATATGATGCATATGAGGTCTCTGCTTCAGTCTTGTGATTTCTGCAGTTTTTCTTTGGAAGGCCAACACTCAGTGATCCAGATTCACCCCTGGAGTAGCTCTATTGATTTCAGCTCATTTGGTGTGTGCACTCCATAAACAGCCAACATTTTTTATACCTAAAGATGGAGAAATAAGCAGTAAATTCAAATTTTCTGTGCTTTCAAATTTATTTCACTTAAGCAACTCTCAGCGTAATACGTTAGGTAATGAAGTGATGGGTTTCGTACAGGAACAGGCCTTGACTTCCCTCCATGTCTGTAGCTGTTACTATTCTAGGCTTTAGGCTTTAGCCATTAGGCTTTCAGTTGAGCTGTCTGAGCAGTGTGGCTGAGCTGTGGTTTCTCCTGGAGCTGTGCATCAACCTTGCTTTGGTATTTACGTTCTTAATCATGATGTGGGGGCAATGTCAGCATAGGGAGCTGTCTGTCCCTGTTGGATCACTTGTCTAAGGGATGCAATGAGTTTTAGCTGGTAGAAAATAGGCTTGTCAAAATAGCCAGACCAAACAGATTAATCCAGCCTCAAAGAGATTTCATCAATTGTGTGGTAAGCAGGCAACACATAGTGGATTTACACTGGATGTGGACAGACAGAAGTCCCCTTCTTTCAGTCCCCCATGAGTAGGACTTGCTATGCAGCTTCCTAGGACTAACACCCAACCCACACTGAGAAAATGCTAGTGAGGGGTGAGGGAGCAGGCATCATACCACGGAATTTTTACGCCAACCCCTTAGGTCTTTCAGTTTTCATTTGTATGCATGATGTGAAATCTTCCCTTTGCTTCACAGTTTTGGTGCCTAAGAATAACGCTTTTTCCTTGAGCAAAAGGATATATTTTTAAGCAACAATCTCCTGGGAAGGCAAGAACAATTTCTATGTCTCATTGCAACCAAACTACCCAGCCTTTGCATGGCAAGAAGGAGCTAACATACCTGGAAGGCTTGATTCCTTTCACATGATTTTCTTTTTCACTTCCCAGTTAGCCACAATTTGCTAAATATCTATCATCATGAACCTCAGCCTTCTATTTGTTTTCCATGTATTCTTCGAGCCATCAAAATACAGCAGTAATTTGACTGTGGTCTTCAGGCATGATAAAGGCTGTCTAGATGCAATGAACTCAGTAATAGACTGGTGCATATCTGTACAGAGTTTCTTATTCTGGAAAAATACTTTTAATTGTTATGACCATATTTATGCAAATAGACTTTTAAAATACATCTAAGCCTAAGCAATACTTGCCTTTTAAAGGAATGGAAAGATAGGAAAAAAAGTACAAAAAGTAGACAATATAAAAAATATTAATTACATATTAATTCATATGAAGATTGTTCATTTTAATTTTAGCTACATTTTGTGTTAGGGAGGAGAAGGGAATCACTCTGTTATGAAGAAAAGCCACGCAACTTTTGCCAGTTAGCAAGAGCTGGTAAATGAAGAAAGCGTGGTAATAGCTGGTGGTTCTGGATATTGAAAAATAATAAAATCAAATGGAGTATTCATTCTACTTAGCAGATGAAACACTCTAATAGAAATGTTTAACAGTTATCCATAGAAAACATAAAGAGTTTGTAAAGAAGAGCCTTTACCTGTCATCAAAACCATGGTTTTTAAAGGAAAACTTCAGGGAATGTAAGAAATTGTTTTCCAAATGCAGATGTAACATTAAAAGTACATTTTGCAGAGCTTTTTAAAGTAGAAACACATGTGTATGGTACGTATATACACATACAGGTGTATATATAATAGTATGTGCATATATATATGGGTGTATATATATAATAGTATGCATGTACACATATAGGTGTTCATATAGTATGTATAAACACATATAGGCATGTGTGTGTGTGCACAATTTGTACATAAACATGTAGACATCTAATGTACACCTACATATACAGGTAAACAACTATTTAGGTAAGGCTTGTCCTGTAGGAGGTCCCTAGGTCAGCAAACTGTGGTGCAGGCCTGCTCCCATTCAAACCAGTAGCTGAACTCAGAGGGTTTATGGAGCACGAGGGGTATTACCAGGTATTAGTCAGGCTTCCCGTGTAGGTTACAGCTTTGTCCTTTATTCGTGCCCCATATAGTTTGGAATACATGTTCAGGTGACAGGCGCCTGACTCTTAGGGCCGGCATGGTAACGCTGGCGTTGCACAACCAGTCTCACGCCTCTGCTGTTTACCACTCCCAACGGGCCGTCAACACCAACACACCTGACCGAGCTCCCGCGGTCCGGCGGGTCTCGCTCACCGACTGTTTTGTCCCGGGCCGGGACCCGTCGTCGCGGCGGCCGAATCCCGCCTCCGCCCTGCGGCCTCTTTACTCAGCGCCGCTGCGCGCGCGGGCCGACGCCGGGACCCACCCCCTTTCACGGCGGAGGCCCCTCCCGCAGCCCCGCGTGAATCAGCTGATCCGCGCCGCGGGAGCCGGCGGTGGGAGCGAGCACGGTGCCCGGTGAGGCGGCGGCAGCGGGACGGACGGACGGACGGACGGACGGAGGGAGGGAGGGAGGGAGGGAGGTGCCGGGGCAGCGCGCACCCTCGCCGTGGGGAGGAGTGGAGCTTGAGTCACGTGGGGCGCCGATCTGTGCGGGGGGGTGTGTGTGCAGGGGGTGTCGTTTTCCCGTCGCCCCACCCAACGGCTTCGCGCTGCCGTTAGCCGCGCGCGCCCCCTCAGCGGCTCCCTGCCGCTCGGCCCCTGCCTGTGGCGCCGCGTCCCCGCGCCTGTCCCCGGGGAGCCTCTCCGGGAAGGCCGGTGCTGCCCTGGCTGCAGGGCAACAGGTGGGGAAGTTTGGAGGGGTACGAGGAGCTGCGAGGGAAGGGCTCCTTTCCTGGAGGGACACGCGGAGCGCAGCGGTGTGGCGGCGGCTCGCCTGGCCGGAGCGCCGAGGGCTGACCCAGCGCTCCCTGCGGCTCCCGCACCTGAGCTGTATATAGGAGGTGGTGTGCTGTTGTGCTGCCATGCTGATGAGGGAGCAGGCCCCTGCTCGGCATGGGACTGGGCATAAGTAACTGGGGAAGAGGCTCAAGAGCTCTGACTGAAGATGCTGGCTAGCTGACTCTTAGAGGCTGATGGAGCAGAGATGTTGACGTTTGTGTAGGTTCCTAAAGGACTCCACTCTCTTGATGGGAGTTTTCAAGGCATACTTTAAACAGTATGCCCTTTATCTCACTACAGTTTTGTTTCAGAGCCCTTTCTCTTTGCATGATTTGGTTGCTCGAGAGTAAATGCTGTTTCAACTTTCAAAATCTATAGAAGGATGGTCCTGGCGTGGGTGCAGTATGGTGTACAGATGACATAGCATGCTGTCACTCTCACAGACCTTTCAGCACAAAAAATACTGTGGTGAGACGCTGAGGGGCAACTAGAGTAGTCATAGAGAACTGATAGTTCATCACTGCTGTTGTAGTGCAACAACTTACGTGAATTTGCTGTACTTGCTTCCTTAAGCTTCTGTGGAGTTAACTGTTTAGAGAAGGGGAAGCACCTGAACCTGTGCTGAATTAAGAAGGTGTCAGTTCAAAAGGAAAGAGGAGAAAAGGATATTCAGAATTTTTTTAGTCTCTTACGAGTTTGGTAAAATTTAAATTATTAATTCTGTGCTATAGTAGTTTTCAGCTGTGTTCTTTTAGCTGATACTTGCCCCTTTCTTTGTTGTATTCCTCCATACACACACCTTTACAGTTATATCTTGTTTGTTACCATCCCTTGTTCACTAGAACTGGCATTAAAAGCTTTAAGCCCACATCTGAAGGGATTGCAGTTGCCTCTTAGTAGCAAGTTGTTTTGTTTTGTTCTGAGCAGATCTTAATCGTGTAATGTTAAAAATAGTGGTTGTTTAGTTGGTGCCAACCAAATCACAAGTGCTTCTTGGAGTGGTAACACATTATATGTGAGCTACCGTTAGTAATGACAAATGATACATATGTAGATAAGGCTGATGCTGACAACTCTGGTTGAATTACGAAGGTTGAGGGTAACCTCCTTCAGAACCTGAGTAGATAATCTTGTGTAACAAACTTGCTGTCTTTGTGGTGTAAGTTATTGCTGAATAAGATGCAATAAATTTATAAAAAATGTTCGTAAACATGTCTGAAAGCTGTAGAAGTACTGTAGTATTTATTAATTATAGCAGGCTAATAAGCATGTAAGGCTGATGGGAGTTCTAGTATTTCTGAAAGTCAGGGGCATACCAGTTGTTCCTGTTCAGCACTGAATGTAAGATGACTTTTATACCCAGGATGCTTATTAAAGAATGGTCACTGACAGTGAAGGACGCAGTCCCGTAGTAATGAAAGCAGTGTTTACTCCACCTCATTCCCTGCCATGGCAGTTATTACAGTGTGGTAGCGTTTGGTTTCTGGAGAATTTGAATTCACAATCTGCTCTGTAAGTGGGAATTATGACCTCAGTGTCATGCTATGACCATCTGTCTGTAGCACAAATCCATTTAATAATTCAGCATTATTTGACACTCTGCTTTTTTCTTCTTGTAGCATTAAGCAAAAATTTAGAAAGTGAATGTACCAGCAGAGCAGTGCAGGTGCCATACCCATCTTCCATACCATGGCAATGATTTATTGTGCCTGGCCATTTGCTTGTGTGAACATTAAGCCTAGTAACCCTTCAGGTAATCTTGGAGTCATAAAATAGTTAGGGTTGGAAAGGACCTTCAGATCATCAAGTTCCAACCCCCCTGCCATGGACAGGGACACCTCACACTAAACCATGCCACCCAAGGCTCTGTGCAGCCTGGCCTTGAACACCGCCAGGGATCGAGCATTCACAGCTTCTCTGGGCAACCCCTTCCAGTGCCTCACCACCCTTACTGTAAAGAACTTCTTCCTTATATCCAATCTGAACTTCCCCTGTTTAAGTTTTAACCTGTTATCCCTTGTCCTATCACTACAGTTCCTAATGAAGAGTCTCTCCCCAGTGTCCTTATAGCCCCCCTTCAGATACTGGAAGGCTGCTATGAGGTCTCCACGCAGCCTTCTCTTCTCCAGGCTGAACAG
>WYDI02000071.1:0-43219 GCA_009867235.2 Psittacus erithacus
GGCCAGGTTGGACACAGGGGCTTGGAGCAACCTGGTCTAGTGGAAGGTGTCCCTGCCCGTGGCAGGGGTTGGAACTGTATGAGCTTTGAGGTCCCTTCCAACCCAAACCACTCTGTGATTCTATGATTCATTAGGGAGCTGGGTTAGGCTGCCCAATGGCAAGACAGCTCCCAGTCAGCCAAGCGGGTCTGACCACTAGCAGTGAAAAGCCCCTGGCCTCATTTTTTCACTCAGCACCATCACTGGTGGCTTTTAATTAAGGCAGAAGGTTGTGGAGAGCGCAGGAGGGGCAGAGATGCTGTGAGGAACTGGCTGTGGTATAAATAAGATGCTAGGAGGAGGAGGGAGGGAAGGTGTGCGCAGCGAGGGTGCTGGCATGGCAGCACTAATTGGCTTTATTTAGACATCTATGCCCCTCCTTTCCCCCTGCTTTTTTCCAGTAAGTACAAAAGGAGCCAAAAATAAACCTCCTTTGGGCCCTCCTGCGGGATCTCAGCTGCGGTAGGGAGGGGATCTGTCTTGAAAGTGCTGGGGCGATGCTGTCTTCAAAACAAACATTTCTCTGGCTTGCTTCTGAGATGAAAACCCCTTTCTGAGCCAGCCGCAGTGGTTATTAGAGCCCTCTGGATGCTGACTTTCTCACCATGGTCTCTGTGGAGGAATAAAGGGGAGAAAAGCAAAAAGAAAATAAAGCAAGGGGAAGGAATGCAAAGCCAAGCTAATGGAGTGTCTTCTGGTATTGGCAAGTTTTCATCTTCCAAGGTCAGCCCCTGATTTCATTCCAAGAGTGCTTTGCTCTTTGTAACAGTTTTGGTTGTTGCAGCCCTACGTACAAAGGACCATCTGGAAACCTGTGCCTAACTTTAGCGAGCATTAAAATCGAGTCGCCCTGAGCCCACATTTGTTTGCTGGCTGCAGCAGTTCCATGGCGAGCTTACATGGGCTTCTGCTCATATCCCTGACAAGCCAGGGAGTGGGAACAAGCAGGCCGGGTGTGCACAAAGCTTCCCCAGGAGTTTCTGCTTTAGTTGTGGGGTTTGGGCTGGTCTGGATTTTGGGGTGGGGGTTTTTTCCATCTCTTTTTCCTGCATGTGGTTGTTGAGCTCAGCGTTTGGTATACGCATTCAGGAGTACAAGAGCGTGTTCCAGTTTGAAATTAGAAAATGCTCAGAGGTATAATCAGGTCCTTCCACAGTATTTAATTATCCATAATTAAAGGCATCTACACAAAGCACCAGATTTTCAAAAACTGTTCTTGTGTTACATTGCTAATGAATTAAGTAATTAATTGGCATTGAAAAAATACAATAGGAAACATCAATCTCTTAAAGTAAAGCATTTTTTAGGCATTTTATAAAATCATTAACTTGTATCAGGTCAGTAGCTGTTCTAATGTCTAAATCCCCCTTCTGGCTTCAAACACATTTCCAAAGGACAAAATGAATGCTGGAAAACAAGGTAGGGAATACTTGCTAAAGAGTGCGGAAACACTTAGATATGGGAAATTTCATTTGGAAGTCGTTGTCCATCACTTTGCTGCTCTGTCCCACAGTTCCTTTCCCCTGCCAATGGAGTCTGAACCAATGTCTGTCACATTTGAGAACCCAATTTGCAGCCTCAAACCTGTCGTATTCCTACAAGTTGCATTAAAAATGGTTGTCTGCTGGTTTTAGTTGTAACAACCCACATCCCCTCAAGCAGGGCACTGCCTCCATGCCTAAGTTTCCCTGTGCACTTCCCTGCCCTGTGGGGATGCTGTGATGATAAACGGGCTCTTGGTTGCAAGCCATTCAGATGCTATGATGCCACCAAGACCCGAGTGTGAGTGATAGTTTTATCCAGTACTTAAGGAATAAAACCAGCCCAGGGTAATGAAGCATTCTGAGAATCTGGGAGGAGGAGGGATGCAGAAACATGTATATCCACCATAAATTTTCCCCAGCTTTTCATCATTCCTAGATGCTGCCTTATGGATAACCATCCTGTCCTGGTACATCAGCATAATATCATATGGCATCTGCTAGAGTATAAAAGACCATATAGATTGTGGTAGTGCATTTTCTAGTGGGACACAGAATTATTAGTAAAGGAAAGGATGATCCTTTTCCATGTCATGATTCCATTAAATGCAACTATTCACATGCAAAACCAGCAGCACTCATTTTGTTTTTATTAGCAACCTGGCTCTTTCCACAGCACCATCAGAAAGCCTTGTGGAAGTGCCATGGATACCATTAAATTCAGGTAGCATAACAGGAAGAACAAAATCTGGGGATAAATATGGTTTAAAGCTGTTTCTGCAGCTGTCAGAGAAACCAGGGCAGGTCCCAGCAGAAGGGTTTAGGAGCATGTTTATTCCAGAAGCATCAATCGCTGTGTGTCCCATCTGGCCATCGGAGCAAGGTGTGCCCATCCTTGCAGTGGTTTGTGCTCCTGGTGTGTGCACTCAGGATCCATCCATCCTGCCTGCCTCTTCCTCCTCCTCCTGTTTCTTCAGGAGCTAAAGATTTCAGCAGAGCAGTGCTATGTCTTCTCTCTCTAACACCAAGCTTATCAGTTGCTTGAGGCTGGGTCGAAAGGGGGATGTTTGCTCAAGTTTCCTTTTATGTGTGCCAGGCAAGTAATTCCCCAAGCAAATGAAGAAATTACATTTCTCCCATTGTGGTTATTCCCTTTCTCCAGGTAATCAGTCTTTTGTATGAATGTGCATTAAAGTGGGAGCTGTGCTGCTGCAACCTGACCTGAATTTATACAGTTGAATAAAAGGCAAATCCAAAGGCTGATGCCACTTTGCTGTGTAGAACACCCTCCAGAAGAGTCTGTCCTGTGACTGGAAGGGGAACCTTTGGTGCCTGAATTAGACTTTAGCTTTTATACATGTTCATTAAACTTAACCTGTCGTTTCAGTTGTTTCTGTGTCTGTCTTGTGGAGGGAAGGAGGCTAAGGAGTGGTGGTGAGGATGGCAGGAGATGGGCCTGCTGGGTCACACAAAGTCAGAAAATTGGATTGTGCTCAAAATTGGCAGCAGAAAACCCAACTCCAACAGGAGAGTAGAAAGAAATGGTTTCAGCAGCAGCTCTCACATGAAAAGTTTTTGCTTTGCTTTGAAGTTCCATTTCTAACGTGATCCCATGTTCAAAACCTTCATCAGAAAAATCTGTCACCAGGTGGGGGAAAAAAAAGGACCATGCTGATGCTCTCAAAGCATCACATTCCATCTCATGGTGGCAGGAAGGCATAAAGACATTTTTCTACCCATTGACACATTCCCACAGTCATCTGGATTGCCCTATTTTCCTGACAGGAGCTGAAGGCTTGTCCTGAGCATGCAGTGGTCTCCTGCAGCTAAAGAAACCCTTCTTCCCCTCGGCAAGGGGTTTGTGCAGAGGTTTACTCATACCAACAGGCAGCCATTGCCAGGACTAACATGCGTGGTGGGGTGACTGTCCTTGTGCATTAACAACTGCTGTAGTTTCATTATCCAGCAGTGAGTTGGGGTTTCAGTAGACTGCACATCTGAATGCACAACTCAGATAATCCTGGTTCTTCCTCCCCACCCCCGTGTTGCATTTTTTCCTCCTGTTTTATACAAAATTAGCACAGTCACAGTTTCCACTTCATTTATGACTGATATGAATAAAAACCACCCCATAAAACATCATGCACAGCTGTAGTGAACAAGTTAGATTCAATTCTGGCTTTATATTGAGTTGACGTGCAGCCAGCTCTCCTCCATACATCATCTGTGATTGCAGTTAAGGATGAAATACTGTTTTAATTCTTACACTGAATGTGGTTTTTTTTTCTGAAGAAAGAAGACATAAAAATGTTAAAATGGGCCATAAAAATCATTAAATTTTCACACTGAGCACAACCAAGAGGTGAATAAGTTGTCTAAAATCTCGAAAGACCCAAGGAAAAAGTCCCAGTTGTTTTTCTTTTGTTGTTAACCTTTGCCTTTGAATGGAGAAACCCAGGCAGAGAGCAAAGACCTGGTACTTTGGCAATCAGGGGATCCTTTGCCCACTTGCTTCTCTGCATAAGGGTTTCTTCTCATGCCTGTACAGACAAAGAGCTGTTGCTGCCTACCTGTGTCCAAGTACGGGGCCTTGGGACGTGCCCCAGCACTGTTGCAGTGAGCAGGGTGAACATCCAGCTGAGTCCTTGTCCGAGTTTGTCCCTCTGCAGCCCAGTTCCTTTCATGGATGACCTGGGGAATACCCACTGCAAGGGCACGATCACCTGGATGGAGCTTGTCCCACAGCATGCATTGTCCCATGGCTGCTCTCAAGATCCAAGCTGGTGAGGTGAAGGCAACAGAAACACAACAGCATGTTTTATACATATACACACAACACCCTCTGACTGTATTTCTTGCCTTAGAAGTTTATTCTCTGGAAGGTCCAGCTTTTCTTCCCTTTAGCTGTTGATTTGTCAGTAATGTTGTTAGCTGATGCACTATTTTAATGGTAGCCTTATTAACTGATTCCTTTTAAATTAACCTATTTGATTCCAGCTCCAAAAAAAAACACCCAACAAACCCCACCTCACCTTATTTGCCATGCTTGAACCATTAAAAGAATTAATGTACCTTCAATGCTGTTGGAGTTCATTTTGGGAAATATCTATTTAAACAACTGTTTAAAAGCCTGAAAGGTTATAATGACCTCGGAGTAGCTTTCATTGCCTGCAATTCAAATCTACCTGTGGGGTTGTTAAATGTGGTATTCTCCCAAAGCTTTATGCTGTCTGTAAAAAGCTAATCCTCTTTGTTTGGTCAGGTAAATGTTGAAACATGCATTTGTCACTTAATAGCTGGTTATTGTTGTCTTTGAGATGTTACTGGTTTTGTTCTTCAACCTTGAAGGTACACAGTAAAAATCTGATGCAGAAAAGCTGTTTTATATGCACAGTGTCTGCCGGTGCAATGCTAGGCACCTTGCCTATGCGGGTTTTCTGCCATCAGCTAAACTTTTCAGTGCTGATTAAGGTATTTGCACACGGAGAGCCTTGTAAAATGAGGAAGAATTTAGTGTGCAAATCCCACAGGTGACTTTGAAAATGCCAACCAGCATTTCATATTAAAAGAGGGGAGGAAAACCCTGTACTTCAGGCTAGGTCTGGAGCCCTGTGATTTGTTCTGCTGTCTGAGGAGTGATCCTAAGGCATGCTGTGCCTTTGGTGGCAGTAGTTCGACTTCAACACCGCCCTCAATTTGGGTATATTTCAGTCAGCAGGGTGGGTAAATGATTATGAAGTTGATATTAGCTATTAATTTGCACTGCAGCAATGCCCAATCCTGCTGCTTAACAGTCCATAATCCACCACTGGATGAGGAGCCCAGTAAAAACAGGGAGACTGGAGGTGGCGGTTTTGCAGGAGGTAGCAGTGCCCTCAGATGTGCTCCCAGCTTTGATTTCAGTGCACCTAGGATCAGAAACAGAGGCTGAGGGAGATGCCCATGCAATGAGGTGAATACCCTGAATCTGTAGCAGCAGGAAGCGTACTGCTTGCCCTGTTTATTGTAGAGTGCCCAGATCAGTTTTACTGGGTTATCTGTGCTAGTTCAGATGGTTTAACCTGATTAAAGAGACGTGTTCTCACGGTTGAGATTCCTGGCAGTTTATTATTGTTTCTCACTCCACAATATTCCTGCTGGAGGAAAAGTTCTGCTCCTTCTGGACTTTAACCCTTGGAAGTGCCTATTCTGGCATCTCCTTATACCCACTGGCGACAGCACCGGCTGTCAATCAGCAGCAGCTCTTGTGGCTGATCTGTTTCCTGCAGACATCTGTACTGAATATGTGGTTTTCTGCATCCTGTCTTCCCTGCACCGAGCTGTGCCCAAAGGTTAATCCAGAGCTTTGCTGCTGCCCCATCATGGGCAGAGCTATGTGTCAGAAAGCAAGCGATGGTGATGCCCAAGGATGGGCAGGTTGGAGGTGACCATCAGCCTTGGGCTTGGTTCCCTGTCATCATGCTCATCCCAGAAACACAGCAGATGAAGGGAGAAGTGGGGCTGCAGTTTTCAGCTGGTGCTTTTTAAGTGTCTTTATTTAACTTGCTGAGTGATAATCTCAAGTCTGTCCACAAAGCTTGGATCTGTATCGGTGCTGGTAGATGTCAGCACTCTTAAACAGACTGCTTTTAAATTGCACCCATAGATCTTCCTTGCACCAAAACATTCCTGTTCCAGTATTTAGTGATGCCTGAAGTTATGCCTCCACATCAAATTAAGTAACTGTGCTATCAATAAGGAGAAGTAATGTGATGTATTCCCTTCTGGTTGTCTCACTGTCCCTCATTTGTTTACTGCTCTTGATTGAGACAGAAAACAAGCTATCAGTGATTTTCTAACCATGGTGCAAAGCAGTGAGGATTAAATCAGTCTGTGCCACTGGGAGCCAGGTCATAATTCAGGCAACTCGAGTGGGTCCCTTGCATTCATTATACTCCAAGGCAGTGGGTGCTTGGGGTTGTCTGAGCAAAGCTCAGGGGTTGGACTCTGAAGGTGACCTCTGAAGTTCCCTTCCAATCCAAACTATTCTATGGTTGTACATAAACATCGCTGCGTGGGGAAAGCCAGAAGGTGATGTGGGGCCTCCAGGAGATCCCTGGCCCACTGGGCTGGCTGAGGGCTGCTGGTGTGATTTATCTTATTTTATGGCTTCATTGCTGGCAAAAGTCCGTGGGAAGGCTCCTGTTGCCCTGAATTTAGCTTTTCAGTTCGGTCTCACCTTTTTAATGCACTCCTTTTAATGATGTAGGGCTTGCTTAGAGTAAGGAACTTGGATTTAATTTGGATACTGAAGATGTATTTTTTAATGCAGAGATTAAATAAGCTTTAGGCATCTTCAGGCACACAGCAATGTGAATTATGGCTCAAAAAATCTCTCATGTAAATAGGCAATGCTTGAGAAGGGCTGTTAGCATCATCTTGTGAGGAGTGAAATATGCAGGAAGGATGGAAAGAGCTGCAGAACAGCTATGGAGATTAATCCTTTGGGGAAGTGGTATGCAAGACTGAAAGCCCGCAGGTGGAAAGGAGATACCAGCACTTGACTGCAGGGAGCTTTTAGCCAGAGCCAGTGGGGTTTGTCCACAGATAAAGAAAGAGAAGGCTCACATTTTGTGATACTTTAGGCAACAGTGAAACTGGAGGCATTTACTGGAGATGCCATCTCCCCATGGGTGGCTGGACAAGGTGGTACGGGAAAAGTGAACCTTCCACCTTGAGGTCACCTTGAGGAAGTGACACTTGCTACCACAGCTACGAGCTATCATCATGGGATACTCTGCCTAAAAGTGGAAACACCCCAGACAGAAGGTGGCCTTGCTGCCGAAACATCACTTGGTCCAGCATTGCGTGTATCTGTATGTTGGTTCCTTTCATCAGTGACATACCCACCTGGCTGGAGCTGTCTGTGCTGGTGAATGGAAACGGAAGCAGGCTGAAATTTGATGGGAAAGCTTGCACAAACCTCTTGTCCTTCCAGGAAAACACTGGCTGAAAGGAAATGAACAAGGGGGGGGAAAAAAAGGCTGCAGGAAATGTGTATTTCAGACTCCCTTGGTTTTGCTTACATGCATACACACCCACCCACCCCCCCCGTGTCCACGACAGGCTTTCTTTTCAGATTCTAAAATACCAACAGCAGCTATAAAACAGGGGCACAAAGCAATTCCTGAGGTTTATGAATGGCAGAGGGACTGGGTGGGGGGGGCGGTGCTGCTGCAGGCACCCCTAGCCTTTGCTTGCTCACATCTCCGGCCCAGCGCTTCCCGTGCCTGCCTTGGTTTTCATCCCTCAGCTCATGAGGAAGGATGGGATGAAACCCACAGTGATTTCGTAGAATCATCACAGAATCATAGAACTGTTTGGGTTGGAAGGGACCTTCAAAGCTTATCTAGTTCCAACCCCCTGCAATGAGCAGGGACATCTTCAACTAGATCAGGTTGCCCAGAACCACATCCAGGCTGCCCTTGAATGTCTCCCAGGATGGTGCATCCACCACCTCTCTGGGCAACCTGTGCCAGTGTTTCACCACCGCTCATTCATGGGTCTGTTGCAAAAAAAAGCAGCGTTGCTTTTCTCTTCCTCCCTCCATTCACCACCCACCCCACTGTGAGATGAAACCTCCTCACCTGCCAGATGGAGATGCAACATTTCTGGTAGCTGCTGTGCTGGGTAGAGCTTCCTTCAACCGCAAGATGCAATTGCTAACCAGCAAGTCTGCAGCAGCACGGGAGGAGGATTAGCAGATGATGGTTTGTGCTGGTGACCAACTTTCACCTACCCGTGCTTAAAACACTGGCGTGCTCCAGCACTGAGATGTGCAGCTGATTAGCATTTGGGATGCCAGATGGCTCTGCAAAGTGTTTTGCTTAAGGCAGCAAACACTGACACCTCCAGCATCTCCCGCTTACCTGCTGTGGGGACTTTTACTCTGCATCACTGAGGCTGGTGTGGTTTGGTAGGCTCGACTTCTAGTCCTTTCCAGAGACAGATCAGCATCCACATTTCATTGAGGTGGTGGCTGAGGCATTGATGCAGCCTCCACATTTAGGTGGAGGCATCTTAGGAGAGCTCGTCTGCTGCCCGCGAGTGTGAGTCAACTGGAAAGGGGCTTTCAAAGTCTTACTGGTGATCCGGATGGTGGCACTGACCTGAAACAGTCTCATTTCTCAGCCCTGCAGGAGCCTTTGTACAGGTTGGGTGGTGCTGGACTTAGGGGTCCAGGGGTGTATTTTCACCTGGTGTATGTATTGGGAACATGCATGGTGAATGGATGTCCTTTAATCTGTAAAGAGCTGTGCCATCCATAGCCTGGAGGACATGGACATCATCTTGTAGAGCAGAGAAGAGGCAGAGCCACAGTGGTGGCCCTTTCCTCCTGCCACCACCAAGAGATTAGCTACAGACCAGGGATCTGACCTAGGCTCACCCCCCACACACATGCCATGGTCATAGAATCATAGAGCCATAGCATAATTAGGGTTGGAAAGGACCTTAAAATCATTCAGTTTGAACCTCCTGCCATGGGCAGGGACACCTCACACCAGACCCATGTCGCCCAAGGCTCTGTCCAACCTGGCCTTGAACACTGCCAGGGATGGAGCATTTACCACTTCTCTGGACAGCCTGTGCCAGTGCCTCACCACCCTCAGAGTAAAGAACTTCTTCCTTACATTTGGCCTGAACTTAGCCTGTTTCAGTTTAAATCCATTGCCCCTTCTCCTATCACTACAGTCCCTCATGAAGAGTCCCTCTCCAGCATCCTTGTAGCCCCCTTCAGATACTGGAAGCTGCTCTGAGGTCTCCATGCAGCTTTTCCAGGCTGAACAGC
Organism: Psittacus erithacus; assembly: GCA_009867235.2. NCBI lineage: Eukaryota > Metazoa > Chordata > Aves > Psittaciformes > Psittacidae > Psittacus > Psittacus erithacus. The sequence continues at coordinate 9,349 of WYDI02000071.1, forward strand.
CCCAGTTTTCACAGTCTCTGTTTCTGGCAGCTCTGTTCCTGATGCACCCTCAGGCTTCAGCTGTGCTTTAAGCCAGAATCTTTGGCTTCAGCCTCTAACACAACAAAGCTCCAGCATTATTATCTTTTGTTGGGGTTTTCAGGCCCTGCTGCAGAGCATCACCTAATTTAATTCTCAGTAAGGCAAAGCTCAGCATCAGTAGCTGTCTTCTTTATGTCTCACCTCCGGCTTCACCTGCTTCATTTTCCTCCCCCTGGGGAGAGGGCGGCAGGCAGTCCCAATACTAAGCAGTGAAAACAATACTCCTTCCCTCCTCAGCTTATCAATTACAGCCACAAATTGAGCTCTTCTCTTGCAATCCAAAGTGATTGCTTAAATAGCATTGACAGAGCTCAATGAACATGTGAAAAGATCCTGCAGGATCAGCAGCAAGGAGCTGTGTTAACCCACAGAAATGGGGGCTGTCATCGAAAACAAGATGCTGGTGTTTCTTGCCTCCCTGAGCACAGATCAGCCTGGATGCGGAAGAAGCACAAGGTGCAGGCAGCTGGCAGTTCCTGCCCTCTGTGCCAGAGCCTGGGGATTGCCTGTATTTTTGCTGTATTTTGCCCCTCTCTCTGTTGAGGAGTTGTCCATGAGCCTCCTTGTGTGGGTTTTGGGGTGTAATCCTCACCTGGCTATTGCTTTGTGAATGGTTGTTTCAGCCAAGCAATGCTGGGCATGCTGGACGCTGGCATGGGAGGCTGCATGGCTTATGGCATGGGGGAGCATGGTGAAGATGCCTGTTTTGTAGAGACATGAGAAGGAAAATCCACCTACCCACTGAGAAGACACAGAAATGGCTCCTCCAGTTCCATGCAGATGGCCAGCAGTAAATTCCCACTGTTGTATTCATGGTCGAGATCCAAAAGCAAAGTCACCAAGACAACGTTCAGCTGAATGAGTGTCCATGGGGTTGCTTTCAGGCAATAGCTATTCTTAAATAAGTGTCAGGAAACACCACTGTTTTCTGCTTATCCCTTGCAACTTACATTGTGGGATGCATCAGAGGGGAGCCTAGGGGGCAGCTTGCTATATTGAGTTGCTATTTTGCAGCTATCTAAACTACCGGTGCGAGGTAGGTAAGTGTAGCCATCAGCACCTCTCTCCTTGACATTATTCATTAACTGAATAAGGTAAATTATCTTGGAGTCAGCCTTAGTATTTCCTAAAGAGATGGGGAGGCTCCTAAAGCAGTGACTGGAGACATAAATATTTTTCCAGAGGTAATTCTAACTAAGAAGAAAATACCACTACTTGTGGAAATCAGATGTTGTACCATGAGAAGTTCCAGTGAAAGCGATGAGCTTTGCCTGGTGCAAGATGCTGTTCAGGGCAAATCTGAATATCACAGTTGGCCTGAAGTGATTTCGTGCTTGCTGTGGTGCTTAACATTTGATTTCCTTTTATTGCTTCTTTGCACACACGAAGCTAAATCCAGAGCTGCTGTAAGCCATGGGCAAAGCTATTGAGTTCAGTAAAACCACCAGAGAAGTAACTGGGAGCAGCCTGAAGCCCACAGCCCCCAGGAGCCAGGCTGGTGTTCAGCACCAAGTGACTCCAAATCATGAGCATGACACTGCATGCATCAAACTGCACACTCCTGCTATTTCCAGCTTTAACTTGGCATCTGTGCAGCGTGCTCTCGAATTCACGTGTCTTCCTCCTCATCCCCATAGTGCTGTGGTGGGGACTGTGCAGAAGATGCAGTTTGCTTGTGAGCTGGGATGGCTGCTCCTCTTGCCTTTAGGCTATGAGTTTTTTCCAGTTTGATAGGAAGTGTCAGATGAGGGGGTTTTTGAGTTTCTTTATAACACCATTGTGCCCGACTCCAAAGAGGACTTAATCTCACACCCTTGGGTAGCATTGCATGAGGTAGCAGGAATGCATTAATGCCTGAGCATGGGATTAGATGTATTCCCTCCGTATCAGTGGTGCAGTTCAGCAGCACAATATGGGTCATCACCCAGGCATCTGGTCTTACACATGCAGTTGCAAACTTTGCCATCACTCTTCCCAAACAGCAAACCATATGTGATTTTTCTAGTTCTCTTCCATCAAAACAGTATCTGAATGTCCCTCACATATCTCCATGAAAATCTTCACAGTTGTTCTAGCAAACAGCCTGGAGTGCTGTGGTCTGTTATGAGTATTAACTATGTTAAGCAAAGCAAATCTCACAATTACGGTGTCTGTGGGAGGAGCAAACTTGTCCCATCAGTCTCCTCGAGAAAGGAAAAGAGGGTGATTACTGCCCTGTTTTCATGGTTTAAGATGCTTTTACAAAGACAGGGACGACAGCCCTTGCCCGAAGCAGATTCTTGTTCCTACTGCTATTATCATAAGTAAATGTATAGATGTGCTTGACATATCATCAAATGTTTCTGAGCAGCATCTTCCTTTGAATAATAATTGAAGAAAACCCAAACCCACATTGCTGTGCTGGTCTGTCTCACTCTTTGTGATTTTCTTTACATCAGTTGGGCAGATCCTGGTCTCAGCCTGCTCCTCCAAGCAGCACAAAGCCACAGTGGGAGCAGCTCAGAACAGTCCCCAGCAGTGTGGGCTTGGGGCACTGAGCTCTTGAAATGCTGAGGGGCTGATCTAGGGAAGGGAAACTAGAGAACCTAAAGGAGTCTGGTTAGCTGCAGAGCTAAAAAAGGATTGGTTTCTTGCTGTGAGATCCCATCATGGCTGCAGTTCCTCTCTAAGGCACATCATAAAGCCATGTAGCATCCCCTAGTGCTGGATGTTACTGGGAAACCCCCTGGTGACTCGTGCCATGGCATAGGAAATGCCACTTGTCGCTGGCATATTTTCAATTGCAGTTCAGCAGTGCAGTATCCCTCTGAGTGCATCTTTCTTATACCTCAGCCACAGGTGTGATGCTCACTGCATCCCATTTCAGACAAACAGGATCCACTTTTCCAGTATGAAGGTGGGAGAAGTTTAAATTGGGAAAAGTAGAGAGGGAGGTGTGCTGGCTCATAGCAGTTGTGCTGGAAAGTTAATTTTCAGGGGCTGGGAATTTAAGTTGAATTCTCACAAATGGAGTGTGGAAAGCCACCTTTGCATAGGGGTGGGGATCGAGGATGCAGAAATGCTCCATCCAGCTTGCTGTGGTAAGCAAAAGAAACCATTTCACTCTGGCAATGCAGAGTGGCTATTTTGAGAAAGTGCGGGGGGGAAAGAAAGGTCCAGAGTAGTGATAGTACTTGTCTAAATTAAAAGTACTGATAGAAGAGATGGATGTCTAAATGACCCCACTGGGGAAGCTTAAGAGGGAGAAGGGACCTGGGACTGCCAGGAGGAGAAAGGGCAGCTGTGGCCATGATGGAAATAAGCAGGATGCAAGGAAAAATAAGCTTTTCCCCAGTCTGCAATACCCCGTCAGCCAGTCCTAACTCACTGAGCCATCCTCTGCCCCTGCTGTGTTTCAGTGGAGGGATGCAGACACCACCACATGAGGGGATCACAGAGTCCCCAAGCACAGGTCAGACAGTGATGGTTGGCCCACCAGTGAGTGACAAAACAGGCTGGCTCCTGTCTTCACCAGCTTCCCATGTGGTTTCAGCCACACTGAATGGGCTCAGCACCCGGAGATGTGTGTGGGTGACAAGACAGTATTGGCTTCTCAAATGAGATAATTAACAGGCAGCCGCAGGGCAACAAGAGGGAAAACACTCTTCCCTTTTCCTGCCACCCTCAGCTCCAGAGGAAGCTTTTTGTTTAAGTTTTAATGAAAAGGGTTCTTTGCTTGAGGGAGCTGGTCGGGGGTGGGGGTGTGGGGGGTGTGTGTGTGAAGAGGCTGTCCATCCTCTGTGTCCCTGCCATCGGCAGGCAATCAGAGCATCCTGTTAAAGCGAGGAGCTTACTTCAAGTTTAAATACAACTATTTACAATTATTGGCATTTTCATTGCGTTTGAACCCTGGACATGGAACGGCAGCAAATGAGCTAACCTGCGGGTGTCACAACACAACACCACCCATCAGGCTTGATAAAGCAGAGTTAAACTCTGCGATGAAGAGCATAGGCAGCAGCACAATGAGTGCAGGGACCTTAGAGCCCTGGGAAGAAGTGACAACCTCAGTGGGTTGCCAGAGGAAAACTGCAGTTGGGATCACAGCCTTTCCAGCCAGAATCATGTCTTCCAGAGAGATGCTTTGGAAATCTTCAGCTTGTGACTTAAAATGGGTCATGACTTTTTCATGCGTGTGAAGAAAAACATGTCTAGTATATGTGTATGTGTACATAGTTTGGTTTTTCTATATCACTGCATGCCCTTGACTGGTAACTCCTGGCTTTGAAGTTCTTTGTGCTATGGAATGACTGAGGTTGGAGGGGACCTTTGGTGGCTGCCCAGTCCAAAGCAGACATCCCCATGCCCAGTGCACTGCTCCTCAATTGCCAGCAGTCCACCATAGCCTGAACTCTAGCTCAACAAGTGGTGTTGCATTTCCTTGTTTGGAGCAGAAGCCTACTTCTTCCTGGCATCTTGGTGGATTCACATGCTGGCTGGGCAGAGGAGGAGGCAACATCCCCCTTTCTTGGAGAGACACAGAGCCTCCCTGCACCACAGCCTGCCTTCCAGGTCCTGACTGTGGACAGAAGCAGCAGCCTGGGAGTACACCCAATCACCCCAAATTCTGCTCCAGGAGCCATCAGAGGCATCTTGCTCATCTATCTCAATGGCTTCATTGAGATAGATCTGAAAAGTTGCTACAGAGCTGATCTGCGTTTGAGGAGGCCTTCAGTAAAGTCCAGAGATTGCCTAAATGCAAACATCCAGGCACTGTTTGGCTCAGCAGCAACCTGCATTGTCTACATCTGGTTAAGCCTAGCGCTGTCAAACTCATGGTCTGCTAAGCTTAACCACAGGGTCTTGAGGAGCACCTTAATAAAGTCAGGGCACTAATAAATCAGGGAGATAAAATTAATAGTTTTGTGAGACTATAAAACATGAGAGCCCAGCACTGGGTTGGCTACAGCTCAGCCTGTTTCCAGTCATGCAGGGACCCTATTTTCCCCTTTCAAACATTCAAGCCTTATTCTGAGCACTAACAACTTGCCTGTAATTTCAGGTCTGCACACACTGCCATCTATTGAATACAACTCGTGCACTGGAGGTATAGATTAAAACCAGTGGCCAGCTGACAGGTGACATGTCAGAGGAGCACTCCAGCCACGAGACACTTTTGAAATGTCTTCCTGCTTTCCCTATACCATGAATAGAGCCACCTTGATTATTTTCCCCATGTGCTGCTGCCTCTGCCATTAATTCCTGGCACTAACTGATGCAGGAACAAGAGAGGAGGAAGAGAGGGTTTGCAGAGGGACAGCTGGGCAATGGGTATTTGTGGGACTTTTGAGAGAAGGAGGAAAATACGATCCTTGCTGGCTTGCTGCTTTGATGTTGTACAATACAAAAGCCGACAGAAATTAGCAGTAATGAGCAGATAAAAGGAATCGCCCTTGAGAAGACCCAGGTTTTATCAGAAAGCTTATCTGGAAGGTGAATTCTTTTTGTTCATTTGATGCTATAAATCTTCTATGGTTAATAGTGCTGAGCTGGTGGGATTACTGGGCATTCAGGCACGGCTTCTGTGGTCCTCGGGGATGAATTGGCTCCAGTCCCTGCACTTTAACACAGTGTCACCGGGCATAGGCTCATTTGTGTTTTTATGTTTGTCCTCATGGTCTTGTCCATCTCACAGCCAAATTTTAGGTGAAAGACAGACTAAACTGGAGGAGAACTGAGTAGAAAAACCTGGGTGCATTTGTGTAAGGGATTGGGTATAGAAACCAGAGAAGGAAAGTTTTGAGGCCTTTTTTTTTCCCCTTTAGTGCCTGAGGTTCAGCCAGAAATATGAGGCAAGTGATCAGCATGGGGTGGAGGTTGGCACCGAGCAGGCTTGGAACACTGCTGCTGTGTTCAGCAGTGGCAATGCAGCACTGAAGCACAGCAAGGGGCTGGGGCTGAGCACCTGCCTGCTCCCAGGTGCTGAGAGCAGATGTGCTATGCCCAGTTTAGAACAAAAAAGGTATTTATTCCTGTTACTCACATGTGTTTCTGCAGGTCCAAACTGCTTTGCAGGAACCACAATAATTCCTGCCGGCATCGAGGTGAAGGTGGATGACTGCAACATCTGCCACTGCCACAACGGGGACTGGTGGAAACCAGCGCAGTGCTCCAAGCGTGAGTGCCAGGGCAAGCAGGCTCTGTAGTGGAAACTCCCCTTCCAGTGGCACTGCTGGGCAAGCAGCCCCCTGATGATGACGATGACAATGATGATGATGACAAAGGAACGTCTTTGATGCTGCACATGCATCCGACCTCCCGCCGGCTGGAACAGGGTCACCAGCAAAACCTGCAAGGGTTTCACACAAGCAGAGGTTTTTACCTGTGGGGAAGGGTCTCCCTTTCCCTCCTGTCCTGCTCCTGTCCCGCTTTACACACTATGTATCCTTTATCTAGGTATCTACTCTGCTTTAGTAAGTATCAGTGCTTCACAGGGATGTGGTGGTCAGATCTGGGGAGGACAAAAGCGAAACAACCTATGTAAGTTCTCAGACTGGTGATGCCTCCGATTGAGTCACTGCTCTCACTGTCTACAGTGTGGATCCTGGGGGTTTTCACATTTATTTATTCAAGGATTATTTTGCTAATGTGATTTTTGTTTTTTTAAAGCCGCTTCCTCAACTGGGATTGTCGGGACAATACAGCTGTGGCTCAAGTGATGGCTCATTTTTATTGTGTCTATAATGGGGGGGGTGGGGTGTTAAGGACAGCAGGGAAGGGGTTAAGAAGGAACCCTGACTGGAATGTAACCTGCAGAAAGACCATGGTAGATGCACAGGTATGCCACTGGACACCCAAGACACAAGCTGTATCTGTGTTACACTTTCTCCACTGAGTGGGGACAATAAAGTCAAAGACACCTACACAGTCACCGTGACCTTGATCGGACAACAAGCCAACACCGGCTGCACCGGGCAGGGGTGGCGAGCCAGGATGGGCTGGAAAGGCACCAAGAAAGCAACGTGTTACCTGGGTTATCTCTGCGGCTGGGGCGTCAGTGATGGAGCAGAGCGAGGGGAGTTCCACCCATACCACAGCTCTGCCAGCTCTTGGGCTGAGCCTTGCCCCATTCCTGTTTTGCTGGCGCTGCTTTCGCTGGAGCCAAGGGCATCGTTTCCATGACTTCAGCAACAGTGGGACGTGGCCATAAGTCAGAATTAAAACGTCTGATCTCTCTCTGCCCATCACCTTAAGGAGCTTTCCAGAAATGTCCCATCACTGCACCAGAAGGTGAGACCCGAGGGAGCTGCCCTGGCTCTCCCCCAGTTCCAGGAGCATCCGTTCTGCTGCAGATAAAGCAAGCCAGGGTGCACGGGGACAGGCTGGCTGCATCTGTGGAAGTCATTTCCTAGGGAAAGGTCTCTTTAGAAAGCAGCTATGTGCCTGCCTGCAGGAAGGAGAGGTGGGTCCCTTCAGGCTTTTTGGCACTGACACCTTTTGCTTTCTCAGGCTGCAACTTCCAAGCGATACTGTGAGAGAAAAGCCACCAATGTCATTTCTGTGCTCCACAAGCCTTTCCCATCACTGTCCACACTTGGTTTGCTGCATTTTGGCCATGGCCATTAGGGTGATGGTGCTTATTTTGTTCAGACTTCAGTCCAGCACCTGCTCTTAACAGCAACGGCAGCAAATCTTCCTCACAGCATCCTCCACCGAAGCAGATCAGCACCGTCGGGCTCTGTCTATTATGCACACTGCTGCCTTGGTATTTTTGATTCCTTCCCAATTTTTGTGTTTTACCAGAGGGCAGGGGGTAGGAGGAGCACTGGTGAGTGCAGCCATCACTGTACTTCAGGCTGAGCATTGGCTTCCTGCGAGTAGAACTGGTACCATTAAAGATGTCATCGCCACGTTTCTCTGTCAGTTGTTGCCTGTCAATGACTACCCGGTTTCAAACTTTTCAAACAATAGTGTGCCTGAAACTAGTGAGAAAAGAAAAAACAACCTGTAAAAACGGGCTTGGGGGGGGGGGAGTGTCTAGAAACAATATTTGATGTGTAAAAGACTATATTATTAAAAAATTATTTTGTTAAATATAAAGTGTGTGAACCAGCAAAAAAAATACCCAAAATTATATATTTGTGGTGTATTTTACTCACCCTGCCAAGCTCCCAATTCCCCATCCCAGCCCTTGCTCCAGCCTCTGACTCTGCAGCGGTGGTGAGTGCAGCTGGGATGGGAGGAGCAGGCTTGGAGCATGGAAGCAGTCGTGGAAGTCCTATGGATGAGATGGGTTGCCCAGGGAGCTCCTCAGCAGTGAATCAGTAAATCAGCATTGCTCTGTCACAAGATATGTGCCAAACTGGGATTCGCTTCTGGGGAGCCATCATGGACCGACACAACTTCAGGCTCTCGCTTTAACCTCCATCTGTTTTTGCCTTTTACTGGTGCCATTTTACATTTGGTGCCATTTCCTGAACATGGAAATTTGCTTTCAGTTCACAAACTCCCATTTGGTACCTCCAGATGCATCATTATTTACACTGATTAGTAGTTACTCTAATTAATTACAGCTTAATTACTGTAGTTAATGTTTGTACAGTGCTTGGAACAAGTACAGCACTATAAATCCCACATATTATTTTCTTCACTATTAATTAAGCACCATCTCTATTCCATGCTGTGCTTCTTCATTATTTCCCAAGGAGTGCCCAAAGTGGCACCCTTTTACCACCCAGGAGTACTTTACTTCCTGCTCCCACAGGGATGCTGTGGTGCTGGCTGCCATGCTGGATGGAAGCTGGAAGAGCATTATCTACAGTGATGGGATTCCTGAACACCATGGGGATACTCCTTTTTTTCCCTTTGCTGTTCCAGGGCATTAAGCCTATGAAACAAGTGGGATAAAACCCCAGCTGATGGCTGAGGGATGCCTCAAGGACCACACACAGTGAACTGAGCATGTTTGGGTGAAATGAGGAGGAAGCCCTGCAGATCTCATCAGATATTTCTGTGAGGTCCCCATCAATGCTGGCAGAAGGGATCTGATTCCCCCAAATCCAGGGGCATTAGGCACACTGTCCCACTGAGGGATCGTGCAGCTTTCCCTGAGCACCAGAGTGGCGGTAAGACAATAGCTGGGATAGCAGGGAGGAGCAAGGGGCAGAGATTGGCTTTTCTGAGGGTCTGTGTGGAAGAGTTGCCACTCCTGGGTGTGCAGTGTTTCCACAGCACCTGGGGCAATTGGAGCACAAGCCTCTAAAAACACTGCCACCAGGTCTGCTTCATAGCAGCCTGTCTCAGGCCAGGCAGAGGGAATCCAGACTTGAAATGCTGTTGAGTGCTCACCTGATACACCAAAGAACTTCAGCCTGATCTCAATCGCCTTCCTTTCTGCCTTTTTTTAATGTTGTAGTTCATTTCTCCCCTTAATTAATCACAGCTCTGGGCCAGCCAGACCCATTAACTACTCTTTTTATTTAGACCTTTCAGAGGTGCAGTTGCAGATGCAATTTAATTTGTTGACCCATGATCGATAGCAATTAATACCATCTCTTTAATCTTGTTGAAAGGTTCGTCTTGGGCTTCCAGAGGCTGCCATCTCAAGGGAAAGGTGTCTGATACATATGTTATTAGATGGGGGAGCATAGCCTCCTCCACGAGCACTGTCCTTCCCATCTCCCCACGCTAACTTTCTTGGAAATACAAGAGGTATTTATGGGCAGTGGAAAAGAGGGGAAGGTGATGAGGGGTAGAGAAAAGAGTAGGGGGCTTGGTAGGGCAGAATGTAGGGGAAGGTGGAGATGATGGGTTAGGAAGATGAAGGATAAAAAGGACATCATGAAGGGAGGTAGACATGATACAGCCTAAGAGATGTGGATAGAAAAGGGAACCAAATGGTCTCAAATTGGATCAAAAGAGTGGGTCAAAAAACAGATAGCTTAGAGGCAACACCTTCAGTATGAGTCACAATCAATTTTGCAGAAGAAACACACCCAGAGCCAGAATGTGATCATTCCTCCTGGGGTGCTTTACACCCAAGTCTCACTTTAATGTGATGCCATTTTTCAACACCTCCCTCCAAGCGCAGCAGCTGTGCACAGCCTCCCTCCTCCTCCAAGTAGAAAAAGCCCACTCCCAGACACCACCTTTTCCCTGCCTTCATTAATATGCCATTACCCAAGATTATTTAATAACTAGATCATGATTTCCGGCACATCTTGGGAGTTTGGGGGGGGGTGAGTGTGTGTGTGTGTGGAAACTGTCTTGGCTCCCCATTACGGTGAAGCATCAGCAGGGCAATGTCATTCTCACTCAGGAGCCTGCAGGCACACTCAAAACCAGGCTAAGGCTGGGTAATACATGGATTTTGGCTACTCTCCATCCTACCACCTCACCCAGAAGGCTCCATGTAGTACTGGGATGCTGAGCACCAGCTCCTGAACCAGCAGCATATAATGGCTACAATGGCATGTCACAAGTTGAGTCCCATCTGACATGACCACCCCTTGGCTTGGCTGTCCCAGACAATCCCAATACAGCCACAGCTCTGCTAAGTGTAAAGGCAAAAAGCAAATCCTTGGCTTCCAGCGCAGCGTGAGCAATAATGTGTTTCTCTTTGGCGGCTATTAAAGGGAAAAGAGGACCCATGTGAATGCATAGCAAATGAATGCCTTTTATATAGCAAAATTACATGGGTTTGCAACAGCAAGTCAATATAGAAGTTGAAAAATTTATCAAAATTCCACCTTCTTTTCTAGTGTAGAAGCTTAGGTTTTTTTAAACACAGGGAATAAGAGCACATAGAAAGACATTAAGTGCCTGTACTTATATATTTAACATACCATATGTATTTATCTGTATTTGCAAATATAATCCCTACATTCTCAGTTTTGGGTTGGGGTTTTTTGGTTTGGTTTGGTTTTTTTAAGGGAAAATATCCTTTTACCGTGACTAACTTCAGTATCTCAAAGAGCTCTGCTCTCAGAAGATGCCAGTTCTGATGTCCCCACTCAGCCGTACTCTTCCCATGTGCTCCCAGAAGAGCCAGCACAACCCAGTGACACAGGCTGCAGGGGCAGTTTTGCATCCAAATATGCCCAACACAGGACAATGTCCAATACAACATGGTGACAAATACTTCTCTGTCAACATAGGAGCTCTGTGAACATGACTCTTTCAGTTCACATACTACGGTGATGCCAAGTTCTCTTTGAGGGGCTTCTCAAGGCACAGATCTTGTAGGACAACCATGAACTTGGTCTACACTCCAAGCCACCTAGACAGAAGCTGAGCCTGGAAAACCTTTAACCACCATGGCCGCAGGCTGACATCCAAATAAATAGCAGATGAGCACAGAATAGATGGTTGGTATTTTTCTCCAGCAGCTTCACACAGGAAAAAAGAAGTACCTGAGATCCACAGAAACCCCAACAACATATCATCTTAACCCAGGTAACTGCCCTTGCTTACTGAATTGCTCCTTCTGGCAGTTCACTTGCCTGTATCCATGGATGTGCATGACAAGAGTCTGTGAGTAGGGAGCAGGCAGGCCAGCAGCAATACCCCATTGGTAAACAGCAATCAGAAGCCCTTATGTACCCAAAGGATCCATATTAAGCCATATAAAATATTATTTGGGGCCTTGATTTATGTGCACATGTGTGCTTTATTTATAACCAGCCGAGGACAGTGAAGAATGAGCCACTGCCAAGATGTGTCACGCTTCTGGACACAGGCTATGCAAACCCAGACACAGGGATGACTATGCACTAGGAAACTGGAAGGAAAGTCAAAACCCAAGAAGAAAGTCAAGCCAGGGGGATGGCACAGAACAAGCCAGTGTCCCCACCAGCACTGGCTGGTGTCCTCCCTGACAAGGCAGAGGGATGGGTGATGGTTGCACCCATCTGCACAGATGGCCTCATCTTTCAGATCAGGCAGTCAGTTGAGTGCTCTCAAAGGCCATTCAGCAAGAGACAGATGAAGCTGCTTTCTCAAAGAGTCAGTGACTTCTGACCAGGCTGGTTCCCTTGGGATCAGTAATTAAAGTTATCTGTATCCCTGGAAACTGCTGGTCAATATTTTCTTGGCATTGGGCTTTCCACAGAAGGTGGCAAGAGGGTGGCTAGAGCAGCACCAAAAGACATTACCTGACAGTATCAGGGAAGCCTTCCCAACACAATCTTTCTAACCTTCAGCTCATGCAGCATCCCTGGTGCTGGTACCCATGCCTGACCCCATTTGCACACTCAGCTGTGTTCTCCATGCAATGCAGAGTGCTTTCTGCTCACCTAGACAGCACAGAGCTCAGCAAAGTCCCACAGTCTCACCAGTGGACCAGTCAGGTGTAAGGGCCCTTTTCGGATGTTTGCTTCAGAAGCAGAAGAGAGCGATCTGGGGAGAGGAAGGAGAGAGAGAAAGAACGAGCCTGAGCGTTAGACTTGTTTCAGTGGACAGAGCAGGATTTCAATAATTAATGCCACTTTTGAAGATGCTCATTTAGGCTGTAAGGCATCTGGCACTGGAAAGGACACAGTCAAGGTATTTTCAGTCATTACAACACACACAATCATAAAGTTTTCACTCTGCTGTTTTCTTTATAGTGATAACCTTTGAAAGCTCAAATCGAAATCACCAGGCCATTCTCTTCTGGTAACCCCTGCTCCCCTGTAGGGGTTATCCTGTTACCTACAGGAATTGTCCCTTCACGTATTTCAGTGGTGGCTTGCCTATGTGTTTGGAGAAATAGCTAAATCGCAGTCTAGGGAGTTTTGGAAAAATCATATGAAACTGGAAGGCAAAACTCCAAGGAAGCAGGTAAAAAGTGGGGCTCACCAGGCTTTTACATTCTCCCTTTAAATCACAGAATCATAGAATGGTTTGGGTTGGAAAGGACCTTAAGATCATCCAGTCCCAACCCCCTTGCCATGGGCACAGACACCACACGCCAGACCATGTCATCCAAGACTCTGTCCAACCTGGCCTTGAACACTGCCAGAGATGGAGCATGATGACCAGAGTGGAGACTGCAGACCATGCCTTGGAGTGGGCTGTGAAGGTGGAGCATCCTACCAATGGCTATGCAGCCAGTGTGCCAGGCACTGGGGTGGCTGGAGCTTACGTGACCCCGCTTTCAGAGCCTTGGGTCCTACCTTGAAGGACTTCAAAAGAGTCTGCAATGAAACCAGGGTGAGGTGTTCAGCTGGTCTGCTGAGAAGTGCTTACATCATCCTCAACACTGCCATCAAGAACTCTGTTAATAAAAATATTTCAGTTTAATGAAGAGGGATTGGTGATCTTTGCTCTTTGCATTAGTTAGCTGGCTTGAGGGATGCAGCCTGTGCGTTGCTCAAACAGTTTTCTGGATTTCCCAGGGTCCAGGTATGTGCTTATGATTTCATTATATCTGCCATTTCTCTTCTTTTAAAAGACAAAAGCTTTGGGAAAGGGAAGAGATAAAAACTTGCTCTACCGCAAATAACCCACTCCCCTATGCACGGAAACACTCGTTTTACAGTCCATTAAGCTCAAGTTAATGCAGGTAGAGCATGTCTGGCATCAAGAGGATGGTAAAGGTTTCAGGTTTTAATTTTACTCAGATGAAAAATCCTACACGTTCCTGGCTGGCGTTGGTACTTGTGCAGTGAAGACAACAGGCCCCGCAGGAAGCATGAGGCCAAGGTTAAAGCACTTCTAAGTCAAGATGCTATGATACCCAAAGAAGCAATTACCCATTGTATTGCATATCTTCTGGCACTTTATTGGCATGAATAGAAACTGCGAACAAAAGGGGTGCGCGGGGACCCATTGGAGCTGCAGATGGCTTTAAATTTCCTCTAACTTTCTCTGGATTCAAGGTTATCCACTTGGCTTGCTGCAGGCCTGTACACTTGGGCTAATCGTATTTCTAAACAAACAGTAGCATTGCCCCTCCTTGTCCCACCAGCAGGAAAAGAAAGCAAATGGAGGAATGTCTGGAAAGCAAGAGCATTTGTTATCATGCTGTGAAGCTCTACAGGATATTCTAGCCCTCATGTTTTTACTTAAAACATCCTAAATCCCATTGGTTTTCTCAGCAGCATAAAAAACAAATGGAAGGAGGTACAGGTGCCTTGGGCAACGGAGCAGGAGGTATGTAGGGAAGGACAATCTTTAAAATCTCCCTGATCGTAAGAGTCTCCCTGGATTAGTGGACAGCATATGAAAACTGGAGATACCTTAAATCCCAAGAGACGATAGGGTTTCCCTGCCTGCTCCTCCTGGTTGCTTCTGAGAAGATAAAAGACTGGTCTCCATCCAGCTGGAGCTTGGGGTCTGATGCATCATTTGCAGGCCCACCTCTCACCAAAACTGTTAGCAGCAACCAGGGCTCCATCCTACTGGATCTGAGAAAGTAGATCACAAACAAAAACCATCATTTCCTAGGCCAAACTCACCCAATGTGTTTATATGCTACCAGTGATTTATGATGCCTTGGAGCAGAAATACAGGAATTTTCTTCTGTGAAACCATGTTAAGAGCAGAAATAAGAAGTTGCTGAATGGGAGACAAGATCCTGAGGGGTAGGTCAGTGTAGAAATAGAAGTATAGGTGGATGCACGTCTGAATTTCTCACCAGTGAAGCAGACACACATTCTTTGAAGGGGTTACCCCCAGCAAGGCAAAGTTTCACTTCCTCCAGCTTTGAGCAGGGTAGAGAGGAGATTTAAAGAAATCCATGTACACTACAGACTTCTGTCATTTTGTCACTTTTCAATTAGTATTACCCCACAAGTGGCATTTCCTCTTAGTTTTTGAGACAGAATAAAACCACCTGTAGGAACATAACACACAGCAAACATTATGCTACCTCCACGTACAGGGGGAACCAGTGAGCAGCAGTGCTGCAGCTCTGCCCTAGCGAAACCTTGCGGTATCGCAACTTCGATGCTTCCTAAATAGAGAAAAGAGAAACTAAGAATAGAAAACATGAAAAAGAAAGATATATGAAAACACCTGAGCTACCTTCCTTTCCAAAAAGCATAAATTTACACCAGAACCTACTCCTGGAAAAGATGAATGGGAATAACTTGGCCTCGTGCAAAGATGCTACACCCAGCACCAGCAACACCAGCAGTCTCTTGCTATTCCTCAGCCCCAAAATTAATAGCTCCATTCACCACAGAAAATTATTCCCATGGGTATGAGCAACAGATTTGGTGATAAATTTAGTGATAAATGTATGTTAATCAGATGCTGGCTAATCTGCACCACCTCTCTGACCTTGGAAACTTGTGCCTTTTGCAGGTAAAATTGAACTTCGTACTTTCCCAGATGCTCTTATTTGGATGCACTGTGTAATATCAAAGTGGCAGTGGCTGGCAATGCAATAGGATAGGAGAGATCACATCAAAAACCAGGCCAACTTAGTGATATTAAATTGGTGCAGGGCCTCATATTCCTAAAGAGAAGCAGCATGTAGTATAAAAGTGATATAACTATCAGTGCAATGTATTACGAGTTTTATTCTTACTATTTTTATTAACAGATTTTTCATTCTTCCCCTAAAAGAGTGAGGGTTTGCTTACTTGCAAAACAAGAACTTTATTACTTGTTCTGCAATAGATCATTTACAACAACAAGTGGTATTAATAAAGTCTGGGGATAGCCAACTGCAGAGAACTGGGTTTCATATCACTAAGTTTGGGAAGGAAAAAGACATGTTAACCAAAAAGCTATTTCCAAGATAAATAGTCCCGCTGTACATCATCAAACTAATAAAAGCACGCAGTCATGTAACACAAGGAAATTCTTCCTCCTCCTGGTCACAAATCATTTTTACCCCATTTCCCTGTGTTCGCAGTCTCAGAATACAATTGCTGGCTTCTATCAGTTTTCTTGGTGAATTTATGCAGCTCTTTACTGCTCACCTACTTCATCTTGGTCTTTTTCATTAATGAATCATGGAAGCATTTAAATTCTGCCTCTTAATTAACATTTAAGAGGCAGATAACGTGGATTTGTTTGGTTTTTTTTCTTCTAAGGATCACTTAATCAAAGGTGGGCCTGTGTTGTTCAGTTATAGTGGAAATGCATAGACAGCTGCATTTTCAGGTTGTGCTTTACATAGCCAGCAGGAAATACTTTAATATAAATTTTTAAGTTAAAAGAAGGGACCTAAAGACTCATCAGTTTCCAGAAGAGGCCCAGCCTTTACCAACTGTCTTGCAGATGTTTTATGAGTTAACTTTTTGGTGGAAAAATCAAACCTACTGCAGCGACCAGAGGGAAACTGAGTTCTTCTGAAAACCTGACTCAAGACATCAGCTTACCAGCACCCTGGGTAGCAAGTGAAAAGCCAAGTCTGCAGATTGGGGCTGCTCTTTGGTCTTGGTGGTTGAGGAGTGGAAGAGCTCTGAGGTGGACTCCTGCACACATTCGGGCTGTAGGAAATGGCATCAAGGTCTCAAGAAGTTGGGCAGAGTTGTCCCTCAGCCACTGGTATGTCCACAAGCTCTTTTTCCCCAGCTTCTGCAGAGCTAGGTTTAATATTGAGGGCAAACAGCTGATTTTTATGGGTCCATAGAAAAAACCCACTCACTGTATTGAAACAACAAAGACTGAGAGCTTAGCATTTCTGAAAAGTCAAATCTATAGTGTTTTCAAGACTGACATCCTGAACTGAGATACAGAAAACCTAAGGACCCAAAGTAGTTCAATGCGATGTAGTCAAGGGCTCCGATGCAGGCAGGGCTGCATACTGGGTATCTCAAGGATTCTGTCCTCAACACAAGCCACCAGGATGTGCCACCAGGATGTGCCACCAGGATGTGCCACCAGGATGTGCCACCAGGATGAGAGAAGATTCGCAACGATCAACAGCTAAAACCAAGAGTTGCTTCAAGGCAGAACAGGCTACTTCTCTCTTCACATCACACAACCCCTTCAACAGACCCTCCCAAGGCACAAATCACTGCATGTGTGCCATCTTTCTAAATGAAATATTGCTACAATAACAGATCTCAAGTGTCCCCTGAAGGCACACTGTTCAGTATTTATAATCACTTAATAAACACATGAGAAATGGCACAGCACAGCCCTACATAATCTATGTGCAATGATCCTTGGTGACAAAGTGTAAGTGACCAAATCTCTTTCCAGGTCTAATGATATTTTGCTCTAGTAAGCCAGTGATATATCTCGTATGGCAAAAATAAAGCACTCATGCATAAAATTAATACAGTAAGCTCTGAAGTCATAAAGCTTTCAGTCTGTGATATATTAGATGGGAAAATGACTAACCTGTAATTCAAGTTCTCCCAGTGCCTTATTCCCAATAGGTTGTAGGGTCACCTAGGCATTGAATGATCAAACCAGGCCATTTCAGAAGCAGATGAATTATTAACCAAGCAGTAAGGAAGCCCATTAGGGTCACATGCATAAAAACCCCTGTGAGGACACAAGCAGCAGCTTCTCCTTGTAGAGGTCAAATGTTTCTGTTGCTTCCAAACTCCATGAGAAAACTCAGAGCAGACTGTTTCCATCCATTTTGCTCCTCTTACTCCTTCCAGAAGGGCTTGTGATATGATGGAAGGCGTTTGGTCTAACCGAAGTAGCTGAAGCCTCTTTCCAGGCAAGTTTCCCTGCTATTTAATAGCAGAAATAAAATTCCCGAGTAGGCCACCAATATAACTGGGAACAATTTGCTAGAAACCCACAAAAACCATGACAGTAATGCATACAAGCAGTCCACAACATGCCCTGCTTCTAGAACCACCTTGTTTTTCACCCCTGTGAGCCTCTGCCACATCTCACGCACACCAGCCACCAGTGCAGACTGGCTGCTGGTTACCTGTGAGGGGCTGGACCATGGCTGGGCTCACGCACTGTTGCAGACTCACTCACCACACACATTGCATAGCTCTTGCTCCAGTGCCCTGGTCTTCTGTACCCGTGGGAACTGGTGTCAGAGAAAATTTCTCCAACCACCCTGAGAACATGAGGAACCATCTAGAAAGAGAGAGGAGGAGTGCTGAAGCAACCAGCAGTGTCATGAGCCTGCAGTGTGAGCGAGCACATTGCTATTGCAAAACCTATTCCACAAGCAGTGGCAAGCAGGGCACACAGCTGCAAAGACAAAAAGCCTTCATAAAGATAGGCTCAGTAGTGTCAGATATTGAAATTACCTCTCTGCAGGTGGTGCATACCTTTCCATTGCTGACTGTAGGGACCCAGGGATAAGATCCAGCCCAGTGACAAGTTTTCAAAGTCTTTCTACAAGAAAAGGCAGACAGTGCTTGCTCTGAATGCAAGTACAGCAGGGATCACACACCAGAACATACTCTAGACTGCATCGCTCTGCAATCCAGCCCTTGTTTCAACCTGAATAATTATCCTTTGCATATAAAATGATCAAAGTGCTTTAAAAAAAGAAAAAGAATCTAACTCCAGCTCCTCAGTCAGGAAGACTGCCAAGCTATCGAATCAATAGGTTGTTAGATACCTGAAGTATGGGAACACGTGAAAGCTATCAAATGATTTCTTTGTTAATAAACTGCTACAGTAATTACCATTAGAATAGAAATGGAAAGATACAGATCAGAAATGGAAAGCTGTGAATAGTTCCTCATTAAGTGAAATCAAAGCACATAAGATTTTGTCTTTTCCTCTGGCCTGGGTTTTGCAGTGTTTTGAACTCACATACTTAGAGCTGCTCGCCCGCCAGCTTTATGTTACCCCCATTTCACCTGAGTATCTTCAAGTCACTGAGCCTCCAGCAGAAGACAGATTACCAGAAGAACAGCCAAAGTCAGAGGCATGGGGATATTGTACCTTGAGAACTGAGCCCCACACACTGGTAGACTATCCTGCAGTGGCCATCAGAGAGATGTCCACCCTAGTGCTCAAACAAGACCAGTGCAGATGTTCTCCATCAGCCAGATTTTAGTGCCAGACATGAACCCTCTGTCTGAACAACATAGTACTGGGATATATGAGCAACAAACTTCAGGAGTTGCTGGATCACAGACCAGTGAGCTAGCCATGCCTCATCCTGCATGTTCCATGCCCTTCAGGAACGGATTGCTCCAACAGCGGTCCCTTCCATGGGGTGCAGTCTTTTGGGAACAGACTGCTCCAGTGTGGGTCCCCCATGGGGCCACAGCTCCTGCCAGCAAACCTGCTTCTGCACAGGCTCCTCTCTCCATGGGGCCACAGGTCCTGCCAGGAACCTGCTCCAGCACGAGCTGCCAATGGGGCCACAGCCTCCTTCAGGCATCCCTCTGCTCCCATGTGGGGTACTCCATGGGCTGTGGGTGGATACCTGCTCCACTGTGGGCTCCATGGGCTGTAGGCACAGCCTGCCCTCACCATGGTCTGTCCCTCAGGTTGCAGAATTTCTGCTCCTACACTAGAGCAGCTCCTCCCTCCTTCTGCACAGACCTTGGGGTCTGCAGAGCTGTTTCTCACATTCTCACTCTTCCCTCTGGCTGCAATTGCTTCTGCCCCATAACTTTTTCTCTTTCTTAAATACATTATCCCAGAGGTGCTATCACTGTTGCTGCTGGGTTCAGCCTTGGCCAGCAGCGGGACTGTCTTGGAGCCAGCTGCATCGGCTCTATCAGACATGAAGGATTTTTCATGTCCAGCAGCTTTTCACAGAAGCCACCCCTATAGCCCCTCTACTACCAAAACCTTGCCACACAAACCCAATACACACAACGAGAGTCAGAGCATCACAACTTGAATTCTTAACTTTCAAAGGTGCTAAAACATAAGGTTTCAGTTAAAGAACATGGCACGGTCTGCAAACCATAAATACATAAGGAGGCAGAACATATACCCAGCCCTCTCCAGCATTGCACTTGCCACTTGTGGTCATTAGAGTAACAGGTTTTTTCAGTGAAAAAGCTTGACCTTGTCTAAAGTGCAGGTCAGAGAATGCAACGAGATGCTCCAGGGTTCAGCTTCGCTCCAATTAGCAGGACAGAAATTATCATGCTGGCTATGGGGGAAGGAGGAAGGAAAACATTTGTTGCAGGTCCAGCAATGGTCTAGCTGTTAAAGCTGGCTCAGCTGCTCACACAACAGTCTGAACTACCCTAACATTGTTCCTCCTTAGCTTACCTATAGCTGAAAGCACATGGGTAGAAGCACAGCTTCCTTCACGATGCAGGACATGCAGAACAAGTAGTGCACTTGATGAAAAGAACGAGTCTCAGAAAAATCCAGCTCTTTTTATGAGGAAAACATCTGAAAGGTGTCATTAAACATCGGCAAGTCCCACTTTACCTGCAGTGCTTAGACAGAACAATATTAATAACCCCACAGCTTTGCACATACAGAGTTTCAAGTGCTTCCAGACCCTTTCCAGACCTAATGTATTTACTGAAATTGGTTGTCTTCTACTAGCACATGAAGAAGGGGGGAAAAAAGGACTAATGGATGCACATTAACCTTTTGGTACTAGATTTCCCGATACTAGCTACTAATGCAAAATCCATTAGAAGGAAATGTCTGGGCACCATGGTGTGTAAATGTTATAATGCAGTGAATAAGTCTGCAAAAATCTGAAGCAGGCACAGCAGGGACAGAGACCCATGCAAAGGGGGTTGCAAGTTCAAGATGATTAAAGAGAGCTCTCCAATTTGTTTCAGGCAGAGAAACCCTGCAAAGAAGGGTCTGGAGAGGTGAAGATCTGGAAACTGAACTTTGCAGCTGCCCCTTTTGCAGGAGAATGTTGTTGCCCACCTCCGAGTTTTGAAGCACCTGCATAAACCTCTCTCATTGCCAGAAACACAGGGTTTTTCTTGCATCTTTCTCTTCCTTTGCTTGCCTGCCTATGCAAGCATTGCACAGCACTCTGATGGAGTCTGTGGCAAGGTAGATGAAATGGCTTTGCTTGCTCCAACACAGCCTTCCACCATGGGTGCCTGTCTGGTGGGCAGTGCAATACCACTCCACATGGGCTCCTCCCCAAGTTCTTGTGCTGGACTGGATAGCACCAAAATGATTATTTCCATCCTCTGGGTGCCTAAGCTGCTACCTCTCACAGGAAAAGTAACCCCTCATGGCTTGCAGAAATACCACAAGAAGGTGTGCTGCTGCACAGACCACAGCAACTTTGAGCCTGGTGTAAGCAGTTTCCCCACCTCTCATTATTGAGTCAGGATTGATTTCCTCAAGCCGTTTTTTTTTAAACCAGAAGCCAAAATTCATAGAATCCTAGAATGGTTGGGGCTGGAAAGGACCTTAAGATCATCCAGTTCCAACCCCTCTGCCATGGGCAGGGACACCTCACACTAGACCACGTTGCCCAAGGCTCTGTCCAACCTGGCCTTGAACACTGCTTATTCCAGGCTGCTCATGAATGTTTTTACCAAACCTTGTTCAACATGTACACAGCAAGCAAAGAACCAGGGACCAGAAAAATCTTCTGTAGTGGGTTAAACTGAGAAGAACATCTACCTCCAATTTTTCAGTTAAACAAAACTGTGACTCTTAATTTAATAAAAACCTTCTGCCTACAACCACAGATAAAATCGTTCAAGCTTGGCTGAGTTTAAAACCAGAACCTGGCACCTCTTCAGAAACATGGTCGAGAGCTTAGGGTAGAAAATCTTCCCATTTTGACACACGCAGGTGCTGGGACTCAGCTGCTGAGAGCAACAGTGAAGCACGGCATCAGTCCCAGGCTCCAGAAGGAAAACACATGGAGGTCATGGTCAGTTTTTACATTAATAGCAATACTGTTACTGTGCAGGCTTTAAAAACTACGCATACCACTGAGAGTAGCTGTTTTGAATCCAGGTTATATCAGCCACGCAGGCGATCCTGACTTTATACAGTCAGCCTGAGGGCACGTGAAGGGGTTCAACCCAGAATACAGCTTGGCTGCTTTGCCCTCTCCCCACGCTACCACTTCCTGACCTCCTAGATAGACCAAGCCTAGGGGACACTGCTGGGCAGAACATAGGGGTATTACATTGCTGCACAGCAGAAAATAAACATGGGGAGAAATAACAGCACTGTGGACTTATTGAATTAAACATTACTGTGGCTAACGCAATCAATACAGCATTGATTGCATTATCCATATTAATATTTAATTATATTAAAAGGCCACTTTTCCTTTAATAATGTTCCCTCAGATCTTTTACGCTGCAGAAAAGTTAAATTTTGCTGGAGACCATGTATTGCAGCTGTATCCAAACTAGAGCTCATCTGGGTTTCCCCTGGCACCAGCTAGTCAAAACTGACCTTTCCAGTGGAGCAGCAGAGAACCATTTCCCTGGTCAGGCTGCCACTAGCACCCCGCAAACAGAGATTAGGACCCCTTCAAGGGAGCACGGAGTGCATGAGTGCATATAGCAATCAGAAAACCTCACTTCATTTCACAACTGAATCCCAGCTGATTACTGCCAAAAGAGACAGACTGATGCATGATGCACCACCAAATACTTTTTGGACCGCTGAGAATTTTGCTAAACCAGGAGGAAACCAACCCAGTCCCACACTAGCTGAAGAAATAAGTAACTTTTTATCAGTTCAGCAAGCCGAGCAAGACAGTCAGCACAGCTGCTGCTTCACATCCTATATTTTAATACATATTTTAACCCCATTCTCTGTATTTCTGTTTAGCTTACAGGCTTGTGAAAGTAAGCCCCACTCATCCTTGTGCAGCCCTCATAGCACAGCACTGCTCTTCAGCATGCCGACTGCAACTGAACAGTCATCACCCCAAGGTCAACACAGACCTGCGATAGGCCTGCTGTGGTTTATAGCTGTGCCCATTAGGGAAGAAACCTCTCTGCTTCTTAAACACACTTGCACATCCAGGGCAGATACTGTAATGCAACTAACTGTGGCACTTCATGGTTAACTTCTCCCAGCTGCGGTGCACAACGCATCCAATATTC
The DNA here is from genome assembly GCA_009867235.2 of Psittacus erithacus. NCBI lineage: Eukaryota > Metazoa > Chordata > Aves > Psittaciformes > Psittacidae > Psittacus > Psittacus erithacus. Next base: position 32,307 of record WYDI02000071.1, read on the forward strand.
ACCGGAGCAAGACATCACAACCCCTGCTGCCTAACAAAACCATGGGTACCAGGCATCCCAGCCTGTCACTGCCTCAGCATCTCTGCTGGGTGAATGACAGCAGTGTCTCAAGCACACAGCAGGAGCTGATGGTTCTCTGCTACTTCATCAGACCAGACCTCCTGCCAGGAATTGAATTGAAGCACAGAGAATGCATCTCCTCTGTAGGAATAAAATAAGGAAGGTGGGAACCTTCCTCCCTTCCCCCCCATCTGATTACATACAAAATGTTCTTCTGCTTTTAAGGGCAATTTAACACTAGTTAACTACCATTAATTTGAATCAAACAAGTCTGAAAAGACAGAACATGCTGAACTGCTATTTAAAACAGCTGAATCTTTATTCGTTCCATCTGAGACACTACTTCCCATTTCCTAGCCAACACTGTCTGGCTGTCCAAAGACCTCCTTCTGCAGTTTTTAAGCTGATGTTTAGGCCTACTTTGTTGGCTTTTGTAACACAGTGCAGTCTGCTTTGGTATCAGAGAAAGATTCAAACCTTGCCATCAAACTGCTTTTTCTTGCAAAGTATGGGAGGAAGTCAGAAAAAGGACATGGGGACAAACTGATTAATACCAATTAATCTAACACCAAATTCACCCCATTTCCAAGAGCAAAACCAGGTAATCCTCCAGCATTAGAGTAAAAACAGCTCAAGGAGCTAAAAAGAAAAGCTTTGCTCTGCCATGTTTCATGGACCTGTCCTCAACAAGATCCCAACAGGCTGCTATCTAGACTTTGCTGGCAGCATCCACAAGATGGGCCAGAACAGACAATCCTGCCGGAGGCTCTACTGGCCCTGCAGCCCTGGCAGTTCTAAACCTGTTTTTTTCCTCATCCCTGTACCCCCCGACAGTAAAGCTAGCCCACATGAATGGGAAGCAGTACAGAAAGCACAGGAAAGATCATTTGGTGCTTACGTTTATATGTCTTGCCCAAATAATATGCACCAATATGTAGTTTTTACAACAGCCTGCAGCTTCCATACAGACATCTTTGTCCAGACAAGAATATTTGCAAGTTTCTTTAGCCAAAGTGCTGATCTGCTGGAAGAATGCAGCATAAAATAACTGCTGCAGATCAAATTTGGACCTAATTCCTCAGGGAATACAACCAGCTTCAACTCCTTGTCTAGAATTATTCCCATCCTTGAATTATTTATCTTTGATAGCTCTTGCTCCTCTCAGCTCAAGGCTAATCATAGGTAACTTTGTCTTGTGTTCCACACAGCTTAGTCAGGTCCAAACTCACCTCAGACAACTTGTGATAAAGCAGAAGAGAGGGCCTTTAGTTCAAGCCTAATGAAGGCTGCACAAAAGCCAGCTGGTGAAGCACTTACTGACATCTTTGTTATTAAGAGAGATGCCAGTCTTTGCACCCTCCTGTGCTTGTTATCCATTCAGAATCCCAAGGAACATCATTAAGTCTTCAAGGCCAGGCTGGATGTGGCTTGGAGCAACCTGGTCTAATGGAAGGTGTCCCTGCCTGTAGCAGGGGCTGGAACTGGAAGAGCTTTAAGGTCCCCTCCACCCACACTAGTCTCTGAAGATCCTATGAAGAGGACTATGAAACAACAGACCCTGAGCACCTTGCAGACATGCAAGTTCTAATTTGAGAGCAAAGGTAGCTACCACTGTCTGGTACTTACTACTTGTCTGCATGTTATTTCCCTGAAAACTTAGAGAAAAAGTGCAACATCCAGCAATCCTGCATTGCTCTGGTAAGAAAATTTTTATGGGGCACTCACTGCCTTCTACCTCAGAAAAGTAACTTCTGAGTATCTCAGATAATAAATGAATCCTCAATATTCAGCAACAAAAAGCAGATTTTATTTTACAGCCAGAGGAACAAAATCCAAAGAGAACTACTGATAATTTAGGTATACATAAACCTCATGAGATCTTTGAAAATGAGTAGCCAAATAGACGTAGGAACAGCTCAAAGTACAAGCCATTCCATGACTATTCCCCATCCCTGGAAATGTTCAAGGCCAGGCTGGATGGGGCTTTGAGCAACCTGGTCCAGTGGAAGATGTCCCTGTGCCAGGGGAATTGAAACTAGATGAGCTTTAAGGTCCCTTCCAACCCAAACCATTCCAGGATTCTACGGTTATATTCCCTGGGAGCTAACCAGGACACTAATGCAAGAAGGCGACCTCTTCCCAAATATCTTTCACTTCAATACACACCCACAAAAAACAAACTCCAAACCCACACAAAACAACAACAAAGAAAAACAAACCAACCAGCCAGACTTCATATATTCTCCCTTAGACTACAGGCCACAGCCATTCAAAAGTATTCTATATATTTATTAACAATTAGTACTGTTAAAGCTGACATTACTGAACTCCAGATATAGCTACTGAAGGTGTTATTAGTACTGGAGTGATTAATTATGAACTAATTCATAATTCCATAAGTAGATACAATTCAAGGGATAACTCAGCCTGAGATTCACAGCATTTCTGAGGCATAAATAACAAAATCATCTATAACCTAGAATGCAAGTTTTGGACTCCTACCTCTTCAAAGGCCCAATCATCAATGCACATTAAGTGTATGTACTTTACCAGAAGAATGCAAATACAAATTCATATTATAGCTGAAGTTCTTTACTAACCTTTAACAGATTTTCTTTGATGAACTTGTCACTCCCCGGCTTCAGACTATGCCAAAGCGTGCAGCACCCACAAGAGGCTATGGCTGTCAGTGCCACAACTCTGCTCACACCCCTTGAAATACCTCTTCTGTTTTACGCCTGCCTCCTCCTTGCTTCCTCTACTGCACTCTTGGTTTCAGACTAGAGGAGAGTGTGAGAAATGAACCCTACACACCCTTCACCACATGCCTCATGATTTTATACCTTTGCTTTCATGAGCCAAAACCCATCCAATGGATTAAGGGACTTGATTTATTCTTACTACAAGACCTTTTCAGACATGCTTTGTCAAGCGCTATCCCCTCTGGCTTTAACAATTAGCAAGAGTGAATTAAGCAGGATCTGTGTCACTAGTCTCTTTTTGTGTGTGTACTTACCCATTTCTTCACTAGTGTCTGACACCTGCTGTAGTTCTGGCATCAAAGTCTGCCGCCTGTGGTTCTGTGAGGCTCTTTAAGCATGTCCATTTACACAAGTTGATCACACTCAAATGCTGAATTCCTGAAGAGACCTGAAGAAGATGGGCCAGAGTTAATCTTGAGCACATTTCGATGAGAACAGTAAGGATCATTCCTCAATATGATAAGGAGGAACTCTTCATGCAAGTTGATAGTAAATCTTCTTAAAAACAGGACTTTTTTCAAAGGAAGAAGGAAGAGTTCAGGGTTTGTCTTAAAAAGAAAAAAAATTAATGCCAATTTTCTAACAGTTTCTTTTCAGCTGCCAAGTTAAAATGGCTCTTAAAACCCATCCCTCTGCTGCCTCTACTTTAGGACCTAGAGCAGTATTACTGATGGGCCAAACGTCTTTCTGGTATACAGCAGAAAAGCTCCATTCTTAAGAATTTTGCAGAGATTCACTGTTACTTGTGCAAAGAATACTACATCTGGTATATTGATGTGCTATGAAATGCCAAGTTAAAATGTGCAACAATTGCTCAAATAAATGACCAAGTCCATGCAGTATCGACTCAGAACCTTATTTGCTGCCAGTATTTATCGGCACAAAAATCCCAAACATTAATACCATGGGTTGTTCCATTTATTAATGAGCCTCGTGGCATTTTTGCTCACTCACAAAGACGTGCAAGTACTGAAGTCTAGTAGATCCTATCGAAAACTAAACCTTTTACACCTGAAGTGTACAGTTTAAGAGTTCTACATAGCATACTGAAAATCAGCATCTCCAATAGCAATGGTTACAGAAAACAACTCACACTGAAGAGCTGCTCTTGCAAGTGGATATGCTGTCCTCACAGCTGTATCAAGTTCACAGAGAAGTACTTACATTTCCATTTACCTGTTGAGATATATATGCACTGTGCACTTACCCTGCAGCTAAGCTCATGTAATAGGATGCTCCAAGCTTACTAGCACCAAAAGCTTTAATTATTACAAGCAATTCAAAAGCAAAACACAAGAAAATTTGTTTTATCCCACAACCATCATTGTCATTATATATTATTACAAGACACCATTTTTCAGTTATGAATTCACAAACTAAGATGATACAAAAGATGCATGACATTACATAAGAGCACAGAGTGAAGAAGTCTGACAATAAGTTATGTTCAATTATGAGAAATATTGTAACAAATATGAAAGAATCAAATATTGCTCCAATGTAGACAGCTAAGTTTAAGTATAGTCGTGCGAAGTGAGGCACAATTCTTTTGAGCATTAATTTTTTAAGCAACCATGATAGTAACCATTCATGCTTACAGAAATATTTTTCATTATAATTAAATATGGATCCTGATGCTTAAAAACCTTCAGAAAATAGAATAGAATTTAAGTTACACAATTACAAGTGTGAAAGAGGATAGACGTGAATAAGAAATTCCTCTAATTCTAATAAGGAATTTTATGCCAATATTAAATTTTAAAGACAATGTTTTCAAAATCATCTGCCTCAAACAAATTCAGGCTGTTAGTTCAATTTCTATAAGGCTTGTCCCATGCCAAGAGTTTCCTTCAAAATCCAGTTGTAGGATGTTTTAAGAAACATCACATGCCATCTGACAGATGAGATAACGCATACAGCAGATCCCTGTTAATGGATATTAAACACAAAATAAACAGGGTCATGCTCTATCACTTACAAAGGGCTGGTACTAATCAAGAATGAAAAAGGTTTCATTATGCACAATCTTAGTTACAAAATGTCAGTGATTATTACAGTTAAATTAAATGCAAAACCAAAGCATACTAAAGAACCCAAGGCACATTTTTCAATGCAGTATATTTATCTCTCTTATTTCAATGCTTCAGTAATTTTAGCAACTCGTTGAAATGGTCAGATCTCTCCTGTATTCTTAAGTGCAAAACATACATCATAGCTGCAGACCAATGTTTACCAGAGTGTTCCAACTGCTCCAGACCCACCACATTTCAAAACCTTGCTCATGAGACAGATACTCATTTTACAGGCAGGAGCTGAGATGACATCATACAGTCTATAAGCCAGCTGGAGGGGGCCATCCAGACTTTGCCTTGACGAATTTTCTCTGGCTTGAATTTAGAAGACACATCATAGATCACATATTGAGTGCAAAATCTCTGGTCAGAAGTAGATTCTGCATGGTATGCCACCGTGTTTATTGTCTGTGTCACATCACTGTCTGGTTTTGGCTGTCTAACCAGAATCTGTCCTCCTGCTGCTTTGACCAGCTCCACAAGGTCACTCTTCTGATGATGTTTGAAAGATCCCAGGAAATAGAAGTAACATCCGTCAAACAACTTAGGCAGCTAAGTGGAAGGAAAGAAAAAAAAAGAAAGTATAAATACAGGTCATCACAACTGAGCACACTGGAAAACAGTGGAAAGGAATAATCAGTGTGTGCCTACAAAAAGGTATCATTTAAAACAACCAACACTGGAAGCTAGAAGAGTCCCTACCCATGGCACAGAGGTTGGAACTAGTGATCTTAAGATCTTTTCTAACCTTGAACATTCTACGATTCTATGTACCATCCTCAGTGTAAGTATGCAACCAAGAAAAGCTTGCTCACACAGCAAATTCTTGCTTATGTTCAGATATTTTCCAGCACAAAAGGATTTGAATGGTGAGCTAGGAATATTTACAGCTACTGTTACGATACATTTAACGAACATTTCCAGTAACCAGAAATTAACCCAGTTAAATATAAAAGTGGCCTTATATGGAAACAAGTAATAAACCCCTTTTTCTTTCATCAGATAATTTCAATAGGCTTCTAAAGCTGAACAGAGAAGGCCAATGCAGCATCACTTCCTGTCCCATACAGCTTATTCCATGAGGGTAGCACAGCCTCTGACAAGGTTATAGCAACGTATCTATTAATAGAGCAAAACGACAGCTTTATGGGTGTTCGCAGTTCTTCCCATTACCTTGCACATAATCAAATTTCTGTATAAGACCACATAAAACTTTTACATCTACTGCACCTTTACCTGTAGCAAAGGGCAAAAAAAATGCATGAACCAAAGGTCATTAAAATAATCTCTCTCAAGCAATAAAACCCACCAGGTGTTCTCTGTTAAGCCGGCCTCTTTGTGGGCCACCTTGAATTTCATACTTCTCTTCTTGTTCTCGAACTGTGGTTCGCAGACAGGCTTGTACCCCTACAGAAACCATAATGAGGAAGGCAAAGATTAGAGACCCCATGTTTTAACAGAGGCTTGCATGCCATTTTAGAGACTCAAGAGTTGCACACCAAGATAAAAGGATTACTCACAATGCAAAATACTGCATCCACATGGCATCAAAGCCTATGTGCTTTAGAAATTTGCCTTTAAATTTGAAAACATTTCCAACCATGGTTGAAGATGCATGTTAGATGGGGAGAAATAGTATCACACTAAAATCAGTGCTGTGAACACTGGGAGTTTTTAGCTTTTCCTCTTAACCACTCAAGGTCAACCACTTAATGTCAAATGTCAGATTGCTGATCATTTGGAAGTTTAAATCCAGCACGTAGAACCAACTCCGCAGTTATGAAATGAAAGCAATTGCCTGATAAAGAGCAATTACAAAGCAAGCACAAAGCTGGCTTCTGAATGGCTATGGCCTCAAATAACAAATCAGATGGGATTTCAAGATCTCCAAGATCAGCACAAACTGGAGATTTATGCTAAGGTTTAACAGTGGCATTCATTTTTGTTACCACTGCTGCATAACGAGATTGTCTTTTAGAGTCAACATGTTTTTACCTTGTTTTAAGGCTAGTTATTTTTTTCCAATACAGAATGTGCTAATGTGTCGCTAACATCACTTAAATGTACTACCTGACCTCACTTCAGAAACAGAGATTGCTATGGTCACTCATTCAAGGATGGAACATTTTGCCTGCACATACACTGCATTCATTAATAAAAATTACCCAAGAAAAGGTTTCCAAAGCTAATTTTGTAGACTGCTCCATGAGGATTTACAGTGCTGTCAGTGCTGGTAACTGTTAAAGTAGCACTTCACGCCTTGTGCGGCATTTCTTACTCAGGCAACTTATTTCCACTGTACAAATATGAAACCCACAGTACCTAACAAATACAAACTGAACAAAATCAGAAATAAAATGTGAGGGGTTGATCCTAAAAAGGAAGAAAGCACAAGACTACAAAGAGAAGTATCACTGACAAAAGTACTGGATACCATGGCAGTAAGTAGCCAATAGATAGGAATTACCTAATGTAGAGAGATCTTGATAGCCAACTGTTAGTAGCTTACCACCAGTTCACGTGAACTCACACAATGCAATGGGAATTCGTATTTTAATGACTAAAAGTCCTCCAATGTACTTAAACCAATAAAGATAAACCTATACGAGAACTGGCCGAATACTATGCCAAATATCCCTCAATGCACAGGTATAAGACTGATTCTTCGCAGTTCATTCCTTTTGAGAAAAATTAACATGAACTAGAAAAGCAACCTAGTCATGTATTTTCTGGAATAGCAACTTACATATTCATTACTGGTAACAGCAATGAATACATTTTCAAAGCACTCATAACTCAAAAATAAATCTAAGTTATTTCAGTATTTTTTTATCATCACAACTCAACAAGACTTCCTGTGTCAGTTCGTCTCTAACTTACACAGCTATTCTTTCCTTCAAAGAAAATCTAGATGTTAATGGGTGCCACTTATAATAAAGGAAAAACCATCTCATCTAGTCTTAAGAACAGAACTGTCCATTCATTAAGAGCATGTTTTATTTCAATCTGCCATCAAAAACTCTATTTCAAGGACTTTCACTATTTAAAGCTTCACTATAGCTAAGAGTTTTACACAATAAGTACATCACAAATTGAGCATCCAGAGCCAGCATTAGCAAATGAAGCAAATGTGATATGAAAGTAATAAAAGGTTGAATGAATAAAAAACCCCTACAATTTCTTTTTGTACTGCTACTTGCCTGAGAAACTAAAAATTAAGTTATGAAAGTGACTGTTAGTGGAATGTCTATGTTAGAAAAATGGGTTATGACTGTATGCATACATATGTCCATTCATTTCACACTGCGAAGCTCTCTAAGGAATCTGTACACCTCAAAGCAAGAGAGCCAGAAGAGAAACTCACCTACACGTCCTGTTTTCATTGTATCTATAAGGACCACAAGATAAATATTTATTTCCTTGAAAAACTGGAAACATGCAAACAGACCATCTGTCTAGCTAGTGTCTGCATGATGAGCGCTCTGATTATTAAACCCCCATGTCAGGGGGGTTGGAACTAGATGATCTTAAGGTCCTTTCCAACCCTATTCTATGATTCGATGATTAATTTTACCTTTTCTTAACCAGCTAGAATCACAACAGATCTGTGTCTTAACAGGCTTGTGGCACAAAACCTATTTTATGATAAAAAGCCATGAACATAAGTTCTCAGTGCCCAGGTGTTTCCTTTAACATAAGCTTGTTAAGGGACAACATCGTTAGACCTACCACACACACAGCCCTTTGTGGAGCAACAGATTCTGTGGTATTTGGTGGTAGAAAACTAGGACATCTTCAATTCGAAAACATATTTTTCATGCAAGATGTAGAAGCAGAACTTGCTCTGACTCATGGGTCTTGTCATATTTGAGAGATAACTACAAATGCTTTTGGAACTACTGTGCTCAGGGATGTTTTAAGCAGCCTCATCTAACACACTGTCTATGTGCAGGTAGCAAAAGAGGAAAGTCAGTCTTTGGAATCCTCAAGCTCTGAAGAGATGGTGTTTCAGACTTCAAAATAATTCATGGCAATCCTACCACCAACAGCACAGCCAATCTGTAGTAAGAGTATCACTTGGAAAGGGACAAGACAGCACAGACGAGGTAACAGCAAAAGACCCTTAGGAACAAAGAATGACAGAAGTCATGTATCATCAGAATCATGGTCTAGCTATTCAGAAAACTGATGCAGTTAGCAACCAGTGTTTGAGGAAGGTGCTTACAAACCTAAGGTGTCAAGGAGTATCTATCCACGGAAGACCTCCTAATTAGAAGAAGGGAACTGAAGTAATTTATTTAAGTCATAGAGACCAGTATGTCCGTTAGCTGCAGACTTTGTTCAGACTGATTGCTTCAAGTTGCTCATTTCTCTTCAGCAACTCCTGCATACTTAGAAAGAGATTCTGCATTAAAGAATTAAAGAATTCACATACCACAATAAAAGAATATCTCCCTGTTCTCATATTTGAGATAAAATGACAGAGGGCTCAAGTTGTGTTTCTACCTAATTCATTATGCGTCTATAAACAAATGACATTTATCCATTCTTTTTCTCCCCTTTCCACACAAAACTTAGTGTCAAGTCACTTGCTTCTAGATTACTGATTTTGCATTATCATTTTCAGAAGCAGTGGCTCCAACAGTCAAATTGAGCTTCTCAAAGACAGCATAATCAGCTTCAGTGTCACTTGGAAGCACCAGGCATGTACGAGCCTTATCATTCTTCTACAACACAGCACAACCACCACCAAATGACCTAGTGCTAAAAAAACCCCTCAATTTCACACTTATGAGTAGAGATACAAACAGAAGATTAGAGCATACTTGATTAGAAGTATGAACAGAATACAAACAGAAGATTAGAGCAAATACCAACTTCTGTGTTGTTTTTTCTTACAGCTAGGGATTTTATTTTCTGTGAAAACTGAGTGCTGAATCCATTCAGTAAAGCCCAGGTCTTTTTCTTGAGTAGGCATTATTAATTCTAAGGCTACTAACATCTGTAAGTGGCTGAATAACATGACAATTCCCTTTTAATAGTCTCTCCATCCAACTGAGTGTCATGCTGATTAAGAGGACATATAAAAGGAAATCAAATTCCATAATGTACTCATAGATACATCACTCCACTTCTTTTACAGGGACATTCCCAGAAGCTCTCTTGACCTTACAGCACTCCTGTTTAAGTCAGAAGTATAGCACCCTTTGACTTCAAATAGGAGCTATGTTAAATTGTTTCCCAGAACTCCTGAGATTACAGACTCTCATTTGTCCATCACTGTATTGAAAAGCCACCACTGAGAACTTGGTGCCAAGACACTGCTGAAATGAATGGACTGAAACAAAGAAGTGCTATTATCCTAATTAGAAAGTGATCAGGACATCATCAATACTATGCCACCTCCCTTCTGAAACTGAGATGGACATCTTAAGTACTTATGCAAGAAAAGCAATTCAGAACAGGGCTGAATCTTGGAAGAACAAGAACACGCTTAAAGAAACTCTCTGAAAATGGAGGGGAAAGTAAACTTACTTTTGAGAAGACACCTGTAATTTTAGGTGGGGGTAGAGATAAGGGTTACGTTCTTTTCCTTCCCCCCATTCACAGTCTGTACATTCTTCACTGGCAAGCCTGACTAAAAATCTAGTCTGTTCTGCTCTAAAATAAACTAAAACCATTCAACTTACTCAGGATCTCAGCCCATCTTGATTTATTCCTTGATGCTATAGCCAGTAAGACCTGTGGACCTTCTAGGTTTGAGGTTGATAAAGTTTACTCACTTAACATGCTCTTCTCCCTAAAGAGAGCGATTACTGCAACTACGCTTTAATAGCCGTCTAGTTTAGTCACAGTAATTGGATCAATTACCCACAAAAAGCAAGACATGCAGCAACGCACTTGTGGTTTAAACCCAGTCGACAAGTCAGCCATGCAGTTGCCCACTCACTCCCCCCCTTCCTGCCCCCCCCGCTCCTGGAGGGATGGGGAGGAGAATCAAAAGAATGTAACTCCCACG